>QLPG01003090.1:0-18207 GCA_003314385.1 Gomphus sp. MG54
GGCTCTGGGAATGCTGAGAAGTGGCCAAGTCCTGCAGGCTGGGAGTAGTAGCATGGCTTCAACTTGCTCGTGCGTTGCACCCTACTTCCCATGCATGCCACTGATTTGGGACAGAAGTGATACCCGGGAGGGTGCCGAGAGTGTTAGCCCAGGTAAAGGACTTTAGACAGGAGGAGGGAGGACAAGAAGGCATAAACCTAGTTGATTTCCAGAACAAAGAACCATCTACATACATTGGCTACTTATATAGGTTAATAAGTGAGATGTGGAACAGAGTGGCACAAGGAATGGAGAACAATAAGGTATGGAGAATCATGTGGAGGTATTGTCTACAATGATCAAGAATAGAACAAGGAATGTGGATGATAATAGAACAATGAAATATGACTGGGAACAAAAGAGTGAGTGAAAATAGAACAATAGAGAGTGGCCGAACATAAAACAATAGGGCCACTGCCAAGTGACAACAAATGGTGAGTGTCCTGAGGGTAAATGGGCAAGGGGAAGGACAGGGAGTAAAGGAATAATAAAGAATAGGAGGGTGGGATAGGGATAATGAACCAAATGATGAACTGAATGTACTGAGCTGAGGCCACACACTGGTGAGGGATGATATGGGTAAGAGTTGGTTGGTTGGTACTGCTGAGTAAATCAGAGCATGGTATTGTGGGCTTGACAGATAATAGGAATGTGGCCAAGGATAGGACAATAGGGAGTGCCCAAGGATAAAACAAGGACAGGATGTCCTGAGGTGAGGCAGGTCGAGGATTAAGGAGGGGATGGGGTGGGATTAATGGATGGTAAATGTGGTAAAGTGAATGAGGGATGGGGATGGAAAATGTAGATGGTGGATGTGCCAAGCTGAGACTGGCATACAAAGTGATTTGTATGCGGTGTGAGCACTTGTACATGGATATAGGATGACTGTCCGGTCAGCACTGCTAAATTATCGGAACCTCAGTATGTATACTTGGCAGCACTCTGCCCTTATTTTATCCTCGGCCACAACCCTATTGTTTTATAGTCAGTCACTCCCTATTGTCCTATCCTTGGCCACATTCCTATTATTCTATTTTTTATTGTTCTATCCCCATTTACATTCCTCCATCTATTTTTACTCATTGTAGACAATACCCCCACATGCTTTGCATACCTTATTGTCCCACATTCCTTATTCCACATGTCGCTTCTTAACCTATATAAGTAGGACATGCATGTACATACTCCCTCAATCTGGGTATTGACTAGGCTTAGGCCCCTTACCTCCCTCTTCCTCTGTAAAAGTCCTCTACTCAGTCCAGCACCTTCGGCACTCTACCGAGTATCCCTTCTGTTCCAAATAGGTGGCATGCATGGAAAGTAGGATGCAATGCATGAGTATGTTGAAGCCAAGCCACTACTTCTGGCCTGCAGGACTTGGCCGCTCTCTGCCCATATCTTTGGCAGTACTAACACTTGACAATATCACTACTTTGTATCTCCCTAGTCCAGCTCTGATAAACATAGAGATAAAGAAATGTACTACATGGTGGTAATTTTGGAATGATAAAACAGTAATGAGAACTACAAAGAATTGATGCAACATGTTAAAATGATAATACATTTATTTATACAAATATACACTTCTCAATAGGAATCATTTGCACTGTAAGCCTCTACATCTCAAGCCTCAAGCCTCCCCCCCCCTCAATGCTTTTGGTGCCAAGACTGGGGCCACCAAGTAACAGGGTGTACTGGGGAGGCACGATGTGGCCACTGTACTGGGCCACATAGTACAGCCAACCACACATGCACTCATGACCACCCATGTCCCACAGGGCAGAGATGCCACATAGACAAGCCAAAGTGCACCAACTGTCAGGGTAAGCATCCCAGCTAGATTTGAGCCTGCCCAGCTGCAAAGGCCATGGTTGAATCACAAGCACAAAAGGATCAATATATGAATATGCTTCCAGAAAATTTGAATCTTATACTCCTTTCACTTTTGCAGATGCAGACTACACCCTGGGAAAAACCCTTGAGAGCCACCCTCAGATGCCCACCCCTTCCCCCTCCCACCCACAAACTAACTACATCCCTGCAACCTCCCCCATCACCCCCATTGTCCCCAATACCTGAAAGTGCACCTCACAGCAGACTACAGATAAAGCAACAAGACTGCAAGCATTCCAAGGACATCAACCTTTCACTCATCAACACTACCCACCCATAAGACTGGGACCTGATATTGATTCAAGAGTCCTACATTTACCCCAGGTCCCAACTTACACTAGCATCCCAGCACTGGCACTCTATATCCCATCCAAGACCCAGATGACCACAACCTTCCTGGTTCTCTATACTGATTTCAGCCAATCTGACTTCCAACTCTTTTACTCAGATTCACATTATCTCACATGTCATCTCAGCACTCTCAATTATGTAACAGACACCAATATTGATATCTACAACATTTACAACCCTCTCGACATGGACACAGTGCTCCTACACCTACACTCCTGGTACTCTACACACTCTACCAGATACAACTCACCTACCATCTGGGCTAGAGACTTCAACAAGCACAACCCATTTTGATCGTGTCTAAATAAAGCTCTAGGGTGTAGATGCAGCGATACTGACCTCTTTATGCAGCTGCTTGCCCAGCACCACATAGAACTCTAACTCCCTTCTGGGACCCCCACCTTTCAATCTGACTCCTATCAAATGTGGACCGCCCTCAACCTCTTCTTCTGTGACTCTGACCTAATCCACTGAGTTCTGTCCTGCAACACCTCCCTTGACAACCACCTCCCATTTACAGACTATCTACCCATTCACACATGGATAGATGTGGGGCTAACAGACATCAACCCACCCCAGGTGGTAACTTCAGGAAGGCAGACTGGGTGAAATTTAGACAGATGCTCTCTGAGAACCTGACCAAGTCCGGTCCCCCTAGTGCCCCACTCCCCTCCATGTGAAGCTTCAGACAAGAAAGACAGTATCATTCTGAACATTCATATTTTTCCTTGCATTTTATCTTTTCTAATGCTTAACCTGGAGCTATATTTTAGCGTGAGAATTCACAGTCAGGACATATATAGTTTATATTTCACTTTCCGACACTTCAGCCTTTATCACAAAGGACTGAAGTGAGTATGTTTAGTTTTAGGTGCACCTTGACACAGACTTACTTTCTTTACTTAGCCATAACTGTTTAGGTAGATTTCACACAATCTATGAGCCTTTATCACAAAGGACTGAACCATAACTGTTTAGATTCTAACACTCCACCCCCCCAAAATCGATAGCTTCACAGACCAGCTCACAACCGCAGTTCCAGATACCATTAAAGGGTCCATCCCTATGTCACAGTCCACTGCTGGCTCCAAATGCTGGTGGAACCCAAACCTCACTCAGCTCTGTCATGGCTATCTATGTAAGATCAGAGATGAATTTCACACCAGATTTACAGCTCATTGGGAGGCTAGCAAACATGCCTCAAACCATGCCAGGAACACATACATCTCAGCCCTCCACAAGGCCAAAGTGGATCACTGGAAGGGCTAGATCAAAGAGGCTAAAGAGAAAGACATATGGATGGCTGGCAAATATGCAAAAAAACCTTTTTCCAATGGGTCCTTGCACACATTCCCTCCCTCTTCAAGAAAGGGGCCAATGGTCATGTTTTGGAATAGTAAAAGAGGTAACCCAAGAACCATGACAAAACTTTGGTATAAAGAAAGCCTAATCAAGTTCTCTGACAAGACAACAGCAATTTAATGTCTGTCCAGGTCAATGTCTAAAAAGAATTGTTTAGAGGGGGCCTTGGGCAGGTACCTTGTCAATTATATATAGGAATAATAGTTTATATGCGTGAACTATTATTCTACCCTTGCCTAGGATTATTTCCACAGATGTTCTATAAATCTGATTTAGTTGTTTTACTATGTTTTTGCATACCTTTATGTTTTTAACTGAGAAACCTTCTACTTCAGTAGAAGGATTTGAGATTTACCCTTTGGAATAACCTCTGTTAACAAGTCTTTGGACCTGTTGATTTGGCACTGGTCTTTGAACCAATGTATCTAAGAGTACTTGCTGCACTAGATAATCCAATAGATTATGGGTGATTGATTGTTAAGTTACTTTATGCTACAGAACTAGTTGTAAAATACACATACTGAGACCCATTATTTCAGCAGTGCTGACTGAGTAACCATTCTATGTCCATGTCCAAGTGTCCACGCCACATGCATATCACTTGGTACATCGGTCTCGTCTCGGCACATACACCACCCACATGCCCACTCCTCACCCCTCGGTCTGCCTCACCTTGGGACTTCCTGTCCTTGTTCTATCCTCAGTCACAGCCCTTGTTTTATAGACGGGCATTTCCTATTGTCCTATCCTTGGCCATGTTTCTATTATCCTATCCTTTATTGTTCTATCCCCATTTTTCATTCCTTCATTCTAATTTTACTCGTTGTGGACAATAACCACATGCTCTGCATTACCTTATTGTTCCACTTTCCTTATTCCACATGTCGCTTCTTAACCTATATAAGTAGGACATGTATGTATATATTTCCTCATTCTGGGTATTGACTAGGCTTAGGCCCTTCTACCTTCTTCCCCTCTGTTAAGCCCTCGACTCGGGCCGGCATCACCAGCATCCTCCCGAGTATCTGTCTGTTGCAAATTGGTGGCATGCACAGCAAGTAGGGCGCAACATACAAGTATGTTGAAGCCAATGCCACTACTCTTGGCCTGCAGGACTTGGCCTTTGTCTGCCCAACCCTTTGGCAGTCCCAAAGTCCATCAGTACCTGAAGCTTGACACTAGTCTGTATCTATATTGTAAGGGCAACCTAAGCAGGTGTTCTACCCTCATGTGGCGCACTGGCGAAGGGGGATCCAAAGATTTAGTATGGTACCTAATACATGGTGACTAGCCTACCTGGGGAAGGGGGATCCAAAGAGAAAACTCTAGGGAACCCTTTGCCCACTGACTACTGTATATAAGCACCATTGCTATGGTGCTCTGCACTCTACTGGGCATCACCCTCCATACCAACCGAGAAGTTCTTCCAGGGGACACCAGGAGCAAACAACAAAAGGAGGGCCAATGGTTATAGTTGATACTTCTGAAGGGTGCCCACCGATAGTGATGATCATTTGGTGTGCAGTATATTTGGTACTGCCATGAGTGGATTGAACAGATCTCGGTCAGTGGGTGTGGAATACGGGTGAGCCAGTACCGGTCAGGATTCATGATTGGGAGTTCCCCTGACATTACCCCCCCTCTAGAATGCAGCGTCCTGGATGTATTGTTCCCCATGGGTAGGACCGGTGTGCAGGATCTGAAGGCAGATGTGTCCAAGGTGTGGATTTGGCATGGGACACCTGGGTCAGACGGTAGAAGTCAGCGATAAGGTCAGGGTTCCAGATGTTATCTTCATTCTCCCATGAATTCTCTTTGTAGCCATAACCCTTCCATTTGATAAGGAATTGCAGCTGATTTGCTCTCATTTGGCTGTCAAGCACTTGTTCAACCTCAAAGTGTTCCTCTTTGTCGACGAGGATCAGCTGCAGTGGAAGGGGCTGTTGCCTACCCAGGATGGGGTCTGCCAGAGCTGGGGTGAGTTTGATGACTGGGAAGACTGGGTGGAGACAGCTCAAGGCCTTTGGGAGTCGAAGTCGGTATGTGTGAGACCCCACTCGTTCCTCCACAAGGTAGGGGCTGAGTCGTCTGTGAGCTAGTTTCTTGGACAGCCGATTGGTGCAAATATCACTAGCATTGAGGTATACCTTGTTGCCTGGAATGAATGTTGGTGTCGGCTGGCACCTACGGTTATAATAAGTCACCATGTCATCCTTTGCCTTTACCAGGGCTGCCTTTGCTTCCAAAAGTGCTCCCTCCATCTGCTCCTTGAACTCATTTACAGACTCAAGGCAGGACGGGGGTTCGTGCGGTTCAAACCCCATCCGTGGGTGTCTGCCCATGTCTGTCAAGCCCCCAATACCAAGCTCCAGTTCATACCGACCAAACAACCCTTGTTTTTGAGTCCCACACACCAGTGACAAGTCATCCCTCGCCAGTACATGGTATCGGTCTGGTACATTTGGCTCATCATTTGGTTCACTTTCCTCATCCTGTCCCCTCTATCATTTGTCATTCCTTCATTCCCCTTCCTTCCCCTTGCCTGTTTACCCTCAGGACATTCACTCTTTGTTGTCACTTGGCAGTGGCCCTATTGTTTTATATTCCGCCACTTTCTATTGTTCTATTTTCAGTCACTCTTTTGTCCTCAGTCATTTTCATTGTTCTATTATCATCCACATTCCTTGTTCTATTCTTGATCATTGTGAACAATACCTCCACATGATTTTTCATACCTTATTGTTCTCCATTCTTTGTGCCACTCTGTTCCACATCTCACTTATTAGCCTATATAAGTAGCCAATGTATATAGATGGTTCTTCGTTCTGGAAATCAACTAGGTTTACACCTTCTTGTCCTCCCTTGTCCTGTCCCAAGTCCTTTACCTGGGCTGACATTCTTGGCACTCTCCTGGGTATCCCTCTGTCCTAAATTGGTGGCATGCATGGGAAGTAGGGCACAATGCATGAGCACGTTGAAGCCATGCCACTATTCCCAGCCTGTAGGACTTGGCCACTCCTTGGCATTCCTAGAGCCTGACAGTGTCCAGCAAGAAGGGGGACTTGTAGGTCGAGGCATGAACGTGGTTATTGTACTGGAACTTGGCTAGGGGTCAGAGATCATCCCAGTCATCTTGCCTCTCGTTGACAAAGAGGTAGAGCTACTGTTCCAGTTCTTGGTTCACCCATTTGGTCTGACCATCCATCTGCGGGTGGTAGGCCATAGAGGCTGCCAAGCGAATGCCTAGTAAGTGGTACAGTTCCCACATGAATTCATGGACAAATTGGACCCCTCAGTCAGACACCACCACCCTCGGCAACCCATGCAGCTGTCAAGTCTGCAACACTGAGCACCGGCTTACTCAGTAATACCAACCAACCGGCCCTTGCCCACATCATCTTGCACTATCACACGGCCTCAGCTCGGTACACCCGGTACATCATCTGGACCACTCCTCTTGCCCTACCCTCTTCATTGTTCTCTCACCCCCTATCCATTCCTTGACCTGCTCCCCCTGAAACATATCACTACTTCATTATTGTTTGGTTGCAGCCCTATTGTTTTATCTCCGGTCATCTCCATTGTTCTATTTCCTCCTCCACTCCCTCATTATCTTGTTATCAGCCATCCTCCATTATTCTAATCCCACTTACATTCCTTATTCTATTCTTGATCACTGTGGACAATTCCTCCATGTGGTTTTTTCATACCTTATTGTTTTCCATTCCTTATGCCACCCTGTTCCACATCTTGCTTCTTAACTATATAAGTAGCAGGATGTATGTAGATAGTTCCTCACTCAGAATATCAGATAGGTTCACACCCTTTTGTCCATTTCCCATCTCTAAAGTCCTTCGCTTGAGCCGACACCCTCAGCATCCTCACGAGACTTCTCCTGATTCAGCTCAATTTGAAAATCATACCCTCCCAAGAAAGTATAATGTCGGCGGTCAAAAGAGACTCAGCGAGTGCAGATCTAGCAACCTGGCACAGACGGCTCGGACACCTGGGTGAAACTACCCTGAAGAGCATGATTAGCTCTAAAGTCGTAAAAGGAATGGATATAACAGACACACATCTCAAGGGCACATGTGAAGATTGTGTCTTCGGGAAGATGGACGAAAAGACATTTGAACGCCGAGAAGAAAGAGACACTCGAACATTTGGCACCTTGCACAGCGATCTAGTAGGACCGATGACTCCAGAAGCAAGATGGACTCATGCCAGGTATTGCCTCATCATCAGCGATGATTGTTCCGGGTTTGGTTTTGCTTTTCAACTGAAACACAAGGATGAAGTGGCCAATGCGATCATAAACCTGGATAAAGCAATAGGAAATAAGTTCCAAATGAGAGTGCATACCCTGAAGATGGAAAATGGCAGTGAATTCATCAATAGCGAGCTTCAAAAGCATTGCCATGATAGAGGAATCACCTTAATCACTTCAGTTCCATATAATCCAGAGATGAATGGGTGAGCCGAAAGGAGAAACAGAGTGATCATCGAGGGGGCACGAACAATGTTAAAGGATTCTGAGTTTGGAAAAGATTTGTGGGGAGAAGCGATCCTGACTCACATTTACATAAGGAACAGGTGTCCCACGAGAATCCTCCCAGGCAATACTACACCTTACGAGAGGGTTTACAGACATGCGCCTTCCATAGGTCATCTCAGGGTTTTCGGCTCAAAATGTTTTGTGAAAATACCTGATGAGACTCGGTCAAAACTAGACGACAAAGCAAAGGAATGTAGACTCATTGGATATGATGGGGACTCTATATATACCGTCATAGATCGAGACAAGAAGAAAATACGAACAAGGAATGCCATCTTCGTGGAAGGGAAGGGACATCGCACTGGGGATGATGAAAACGAACCGACAGAAGTGGAATTTCCTGAGATAAATGAAAAGAAGGTTGAAGAAGAAACAAAGGCAGGAGGAGAAGAGACAAGGAGACGTACCACAGCTGAAGTATGGGGGTCTGAACCAACAAGGAGATCGGAATGGCTAAAAGAACAAGATAATAGCATCAATGTTCTCACTTCAAAGGTGGTCAACTTGGACAACTCACCTCAGATGATTGTACCGAAAGGGTATTTGGGCGTCATAAACTCACCAAATGGAAAGTTATGGAAAGACACCATGGATTATGAGTTGTCAAAGCTAGAAGAAATGAACACCTGGACAGAAATAGAAGAAAAGGACGTACCAAAAGGAGTACAGATATTACCAGGAATGTAGGTACATACTGTCAAGAATCTCGAATCAGGGGAGAAGAAATTCAGATCGCGATGGGTCGTTCGAGGCGACAAACAGAAAACTCACATCTCTTTGAGCGACACATTTGCACCCGTATCCCGAATAACCTCTCTTAGGGTCCTGCTAGCCATTGCAACAATCAAAAACCTTCGCATATTCACATGGGATGTGGACTCGGCGTACCTGCATGGAAAAATCGAGCATGACATATTCATAACGCTCCCTGATGGATATGGTAAACCTGGAACAGTAGCTAAGTTAAACAAAGCACTGTATGGCTTACCTGAAGCTGCGCGAGCCTGGAGAGAGGACTTAGAAGAGAAGTTAAGATCCCTGGACTTCATCCCACTCGGAAGCGACAATGGTGTTTTTGCAAAGAAATCTAGAGATGGTGTAATGGCAATTGACACCCATGTGGACGATGTGACCGGTATATGCTCGAGCGAGGAGGAGGAATCAAGGCTGAAGATAGACATTCAAAAGGTCTACAAAATCAAGCAAAAGGACACGTCAAAGCCCTTCAAAATTCTGGGAATACTAGTGACGCGAGACACTCACCTAGGCACCTTAAAGATATCCCAATCCGAATACATCGATGCATTGCTCCAGCGGTTCGACATGAGCGAGTCCAATGTCGTAAGCATGCCGATAGACAAGGGTTCCCACCTACGAAACAGTGATGATTCAACCTACGAAAACACGCATTTGTACCAAACACTCACCGGTTCGCTGACATATGCCGCCATGTCAACACGGCCGGACATCACCTATGCAACGCAGTTTTTGTCTCAGTCGAATAAAAGTCCAACACGGCATGATTGGTACGCGGCAAAGAGAGTACTGAAATACCTAAAGGGAATGAAAGAGAAGGGTATCGTCTATAGGAGGGAACATACTTCTCTGGAAGACAAACATACTGTTCACAAACATACCGTTCACAAACATACCGTTCACAAACATACCGTTCCCTGGGCGTATTGCGATGCGAACTACGCGGAGGACTCACATGATAGGAAATCCACAAGCGGCTACGTGTTCATGCTGGCAAATGGGCCGGTTTCTTGGAAGTCAAAAAAACAGAGCACGGTGGCCCTTTCAACTACTGAAGCAGAGTACTATGCCATGGGAGTTACCTGCCAAGAAGCCATGTGGATAAAACAGTTATGTGAAGAACTGGCACTGAATCTTGAGGCACCACTAAATGTTTATTCCGATAACACTGGGGCTGTGGCTCTTTCAGGAAACCCAGTTTACCATAGTCGTTCAAAACACATCGACATTCGTTGGCACTTCATGCGTGATTTGATACGTCGAAAGATCATTCGCTCTTCTCACATACCCGGTACTTCAAATGGAGGGGATTTCTTAACCAAAGCCTTGAACAGATTTGAACATGAACGATGTATCAAACTGTTAGGAATGGAGTAGAATGTTCAGATTGCGGGGGTGTGTGAAGCTTAAGGCTAGAGGCCAGTATCATTCTGAACATTCCTATCTTTTCCTCTTGTTTCATCTTTTCTAATGCATGAACTACGGTTATATTTCAGCGTGGGAATTCATGGTCAGGACATATATAGTTTATATTTCACTTTCCGACACTTCAGTCTTTACTGCAAAGGACTGAAGTGAGTATGTTTAGTTTTAGACACATCTTGACACAAGCTCATCCTTTTTACTTAGCCATAACTGTTTAGGTAGATCTCACACAATATCAGAGTCTTTACTGCAAAGGACTGAACCATAACTGTTTAGTTACAACTAGGGAAATGCATGGGTCAGGCCAACCCGACCGGGTCACCGGGTCGGGTGTCCTTGGGTATGGGTGCGGGTCAAGCCGCGAGCACCCGTGACCCGGGCCCAACCCGGGGCGTCAACTCCGACACGCACACGACTTGCGCGGACACGAACGCGACGCCCCGAACATGACGAACGCGCCGCACGCGCATGCGACACCACGAACGTGACGAACGCGACGAACGCGACGTACGCGACGAACGCGACGTACGCGACGAACGCGACGTACGCGACGCACGTGACGTACGCGACGCACGCGACGCCTGTACGCGCATGCGCCGCCACATACGGCCGCCACGTACGTGACGCCCGTACGTGACCTACGCGACGTATGTGCACGCGCCGCCACGAACGCGTATGCGCACGCGACGTACGCGCATGCGCCGCATGCGTGCGGGTGCGGCGCGCACCCGAGACCCGTCGACCCGTGGGAAAAAACCCATGGGTTGACGGGTTCGGGTTTCCCATGGGTCGGGTGCGGGTCACCCACATTTGACCCGTGGGTGACCCGTGCCATTCCCTAGTTACAACACAGTAATGGCAGCTGGAGCAGCACAACTCTTCCTACACCAGGTGTGGAAGCTGCTGTTAGGATTTGGTGACGCTGAGATAATTGGTTAAGTCCTACAAAACCACTTTGGAGTGGCTAGGCTTCAACGTGCTCATGTGTTATGCCCTGCTGTTCCGTGTCGTATAATTCTCCACCGAGTAACCCCTCTGCATAGATGACTTGTCCCTTCATGATTGTGACACGGCCTCTTGAGATACGACTCTCGAACCCCTTTGGTCCAGGACCTTGAGCAAAAGGATCTTCCCATCTGCTTTGGGTACGTGCATGACATGAGTCAGTCGGATCCTGCTTGCTTTTCCTCCAAAACTGACTTCTGCTTCTATGTCTCCCTCACATATGCCTTCAACCTGGTTGTTGCCAAACGCCTTTATTGTTCGATTCATCTCGTACTTCTGGTAAGTAGTGAAGTCTGTTCAGTTGGGAGAAACATGCACGGTAGCTGCAGAGTCTGCAATCCAGATGTCTGGGTGACTTCCAGAACCACTCGTCCACACGATTGCAGTGTCGGTCAATGTTTTGACTGCATTGGAGGAGTTCATGTCTCTTTTCCCTTTAAACCACTCGGGATATTGACCCTCTTGTCCCCCTCCTTTAGCCCAGCACCTTGCCTTGATGTGACCTGTTTTTCCACAGTTGTCGCACTTGTACGAGGGTTTGGTTCCGGTTTGAAAAACTACATTCGAGTTTTTCTTATCACTTGTCAGTCCTCCTCTTCTACTCCACTCTGTGTTGAGACGGGAGATTATAACCACAGGATCGAGGACTCCCCCCAGTGTACCCATCACAGGATCCCAAGATGGAGAAGGCATGGATAGGTTGATAATACCTGCAAACTGCGCATCGGTTATGGTCAAGCCTATTCCTCCGCAAGCCTCTCTCAACTTCTGCAACTCTGCTAGATGCGCTGGTACAGTTTCTGATCCACCCTCCAGATAACGTTTCGATAATAGACATGTGTATGCAAGGTTTTGAGCAATTGGATCTGCCTGTGCATATCTGTTTAGCAATCCGTCCCATGCCGCTTTGGAGGTTGAACAATCTAGCCCTGCCTGGACGTTCGGTACGACATTCATTAATATGATAGACAGGGCTTGAGCATCTGTCTCTTCCCATTTGGCCAGTCCTTTTGCATCGGTATCTGGTGGTTTAACTATTGTTCCAGATATGTGTCCCCATAGCCTTGCACCTTTCAGGTAAGGCACTATCCTTGTCTTCCAGAAGTTCCAATTTGAACCAGTCTCGTCAAGCCTCTCTGACTCTTCATATCTAAGCACTTTGAAAGTGTCAGACATCTTCTTTCGGTGAGTTTGTCTTCAAATGAAATGAATGTTCAGATGTGTTGTCTTTTTAATTCTGGCCAGGGCCCATAACCTGTTGTAACTAAACAGTTATGGTTCAGTCCTTTGCAGTAAAGACTCTGATATTGTGTGAGATCTACCTAAACAGTTATGGCTAAGTAAAAAGGATAAGCTTGTGTCAAGATGTGTCTAAAACTAAACATACTCACTTCAGTCCTTTGCAGTAAAGACTGAAGTGTCGGAAAGTGAAATATAAACTATATATGTCCTGACCATGAATTTCCATGCTAAAATATAACCGTAGTTCATGCATTAGAAAAGATGAAACAAGAGGAAAAGATAGGAATGTTCAGAATGATACTGGCCTCTAGCCTTAAGCTTCACATACTGTTGTATGGGTCGGTATGAAGTGTGCCTGTTTTGATACCGAGTCTACTATGTTCATCATGGCATCATACCCATGCACATCGGGAAGCTCTACTATGAAGTCTACACTTATGGCATCCCACCATGCCTCAGGGATCAGGAGCAGGTGGAGTTCTCTGGCCAGCCATTGTCTCTGGACCTTCATCCATAAGCACAGGTCACATGTCTTGGTGTACTCGCCAATATACCAAGACATGTGAGGCCACCAATAGTTTCAGGAAATGAGTTTGAGGGTCTTCCAGTGGCTGGGGTGCCCAGCTATCTTGGAGTCGTGGTGATGGGCTACGATCCATCGTCAGAGGCCTCCAACATCTGGAACATACACCTTGCCTTGGAAGGTCAAAAGTCCATTGGCTTCTACCCATTCAGCCAAGACCAACGACCTCCCTCCTGCTTCCCGCAGTTTCCTCATCGCCTCCATCACTTTGTCCTCTAATATCCCTTCAGTTAGTGCCCTCTTCAGTTCTCGGGCCATCCCCCACTCTTCTCCCTCCAGCACCACTCCTTCTAGGGCCCGTATCACAAACAGCTCCAGTCGGAGCAGGACTAGGTCGCTATTGTCGCCCGCACCCAACCCATGGTCTGACCGACATGAAAGCACGTCGGACTTCCCCATCGTTACCCCCAGTCTGTGCCGCAGGTTGAAGTTGAAATGCAAGAGATAGAGGGACCAATGGGCTTGTTGCCAGTTCAACTTCTTTGAGGATTGGAAGTACTCTAGGTTCTTGTGGTCAGTCCAGATTTTGACACAGTGTTCAGTGCCCTCTAAGAAGTGTCTCCACTCTTCTAAGGCTTGGATGATAGCGAGCATCTCCTTATCGTGGATCTTGTAGTTCCTCTCCACTGGGGAGAGGCTTTTTGAGTAAAAGGCAATCAGGTGCCACTTGCCATCCTCACGCGACTGCTGTAAAAGGACCACCCCCGTGGATATGTCAGAGCTGTCTGCTTCCACTCGGTAAGGGTGGGTATCATCGGTGAACCTGAGGATGGGTGCCATTGTGAACTTCGTCTTGAGCCCTTTGAAGGCTGTCCATTCCTCATCTCCCCACTTACACTTCACATCCTTCTTTACGAGTTCAAACAATGGCCTGGCATGGTGCGAGAAATTCTCAATAGACCTCCAGTAGAAGTTGGCAAAGCTGAGGAAGGCCTGTACCTCTTTTCAGTTTGACGGAGTCGGCCAACCCATGACCCCTTCTACCTTGATGGGGTCCATCTCTACCTTGCCATGAGAGATAATGAGGCCCAAGTACTCAATCCTCGTCCTTTCAAACTCACACTTCTCCAGCCAAAGGTAGAGTTTGTGGGCCCTTAGTCATTCAAGGACCTCCTGGATGACCCGTTGATGCTCTTCGAGAGTCTCGGTGAAGATGAGGATGTCGTCCAGGTACACACACATGTCCCTCCATCACGAGGTCATGAAAGATGTCATTCATCATGGTCTGGAACATTATGGGACTGTTAGTGAGGCCAAAGAATATGACAAGGGGCTCAAACAGTCCTCGGTTAGTGCAAAATGCCGCCTTCCACTCGTCTCCTTCCTTGATCCACACATTGTTAAACCCCCATCGCACATCTAGCTTGGTGAAGTACTTGGCCCCCCGAAGTTGCACAATGAGCTCCAAGATGATGGGAAGGGGATACCAGTTCTTCACCATCATCACATTAAGTACCTGATAGTCCTGGACCAGTCAGAGGGAGCTGTCCTTTTTCTTGATAAAGAACATGGGGCTTCCCATGGGGGATTTTGAGGGGTGGATACACCCCATATGGAGGTTCTCTTGTAAGAACTCATCCAGTTCCCGCTATTTGCTCAGAGAGAGGGGGTACTGTCAGAGGATGACCCTCTTTAAACTCCAATCCAACTCCGAGGTCCCATTTCAAACTCCGATCATCTCCGAGGCCTGATACAGGTCCGAAGTCCTACTTCCAACTCCGACCAACTCCAAGGCTAAGAGACCCAGAAACCACCGAGTAGAGACAGAAAGGTCTTAACACATGATGACTAGAACTCGGAGCAAATACCTGAGCCTCAGACTTAGTACCAAGAGATTGGCTCTACAAAACTCCGATGTATTGATTTGTAAGCTAGTGCACAGACCACCCATATAAAGAGTATAAAAGGGGCTCACCAGCAGCGGGATCCTTAGACTTTCCTCTTTGGATTCCCCCTGCTTAGGTGAGGACTCCACATGTATTTAGGTAGTAGATAATTAAATAATCTTTGGATTCCCCCTGCTTAGCTCGCCTCCGAGATATACCTCGGGGCTGTAAGAGGGTTGCCCTTACAGGTACACTTTGCAAGCCGAGAGTTTTGCTCTGGGTTCCAGTTCAATAGTGTGGTCCCATGTCCTCTGCTCGGGGAGAGAATTGAAGAACTCCTTCTCGAAGAGGTTGTTAAAGTCTTGGAAATAGGGCAGGATTGTCCCTTTCTCTTTGAGGGGAGTGCTCTGGAGCACCCATTTGGCCAGTTGCTGCACAGTTTTAGTAGCTGCGATAGTGGCGATCAGAATGTTTGGGGGGGCTATGGCTGCAAAAAGGCGATCACCTGATTTGAGGAAGGGCATGCCTTCATCAATACTCTCGCAGTCTTCCATCTCATCAGTCATCATTCCTGGCAAGGGGCCGGTCTAGAGAGCCTGAGCTGCCATTTCCTCTCAATGTTCTTTCTGTAACTTAACCCGGCAGGTGTGGCATTGGGCAGAGCACCGGCTTAGCATGACCTCTTGTATACACCAGTTGACTTCGGGGTTATGATTGCAGAGCCAGGGATAGCTGAGGATCATCTTGTGCTTCCCCAGATTATTCACGGCAAACACGGCCCATTCCAAGTGGTCTTGATAGTGTAAGATCACATCGACAATGTGTCGGATTGCTCCTCCCTCATTTGGGGTACCGTCGACATTGTACACTGGTGTGGGTTGGGTCAATGGGCGCAAGGTCAATCTCTCAGCAACCGCAAACTTTCGGTCTATGAACAGTCCTGTGGCCCCGCTGTCTAGTAGGGTGGTTACCCCCTTAACCTTGGTGGTGTTGGTAGTCTGTATCTCTACTTTGAGGCTCAACAAATTTGGCAAGGGGGTGGAAGCCACTACGTATTGTTTTGGGAGACTGCGTTCCCAACATTTTAACCTAGGGAGGAGGAGTAGTTGTTTCGGTGGAGTCAGCTTGGGAGTGTCTGTATCACTTCTGGCTGAGGCATCATCGTCTGAACGCAGAGTTGTATTCTCCATATCAGAGTCTATAGACAGAACAGCGAAGCAATTAAACAAGGGCAGCAAGGGCACATCCTTCACTTGCTGCCTTGGGCAAAATCCCCCGAATCCACATCTTTAACCTCTCTGGCCTCGTTGGTATCTCAAAGGTCCGCAGAGACTATCCAGTACTCCGGAATCTTGTCATGCTCTTCTGCCATCATGAAATGCACATCATATGCCTAAGGGCAGTCTTGGGCAAAGTGACCAGCCTTGTCACATAGTCGGCACATGAGTGGCAGAGGATACCGCCGCCTGGTTGTGTCAACATCCATTAGCGCGGGCCCAGGAGGTGGCATCAGAGGGATGAGGGCCGATGATGTTCTAGGGGGTATGGGCACAGCTTGCCTGGTCAAGGGTTCAACAAGCTTTTGGCTAGGCTGTGCATCGAGGCATGTAGTGATGGAAATTAAGGCCCCTGGAAGGCTTCATTTGCTGCGCATGTGAGAGCTACCGCTCATGCTGCGGTGTACTATGCTGAGATGTCGTCATCCTTTGGTCTCCCATCTAGCATCAATGTGATGTGACTCTGGATCATGGGGTCGAGGCCTTGTCGGAACTTCATGATGATGGACTGTCTATCTGTATATTCAGCCTTTCCAACTAGGTCTTTGAATTGGTCGATATACTCATTGACCAAGCACTTGCCTTGGTGGTACTGGCATGACTCTAGTTGGTTTGCTGCCTCAGTAGCCTTGTGCAGGGGATAGAAGTGTTCCCAAAAGGCTTCTGCAAAAGCCTTCCAGTTGGCATAGAGTGGCCTGCCCGTTTTTGCTTTGTGTGTGAACACTCGGCCAGAGAAGGTCGCAGCTCTCCCAGTCTTCATAAAGGACAGTGCCCAGAGGATCTGGGACTGCTCATCGGGGAAATTGGTGGCACAGACGCTGAGGTACAAGGTGCAGGACTGCATAAATGCTTGCCCATGCGAATGGTCACCATTGAACTTGGAGGGCTTGGCAGGCTCTACCAGTTGTTTCACGGGCTTCCGAATGTAGGTCTGGAGGCCAGCCATTAAATTTGTAGTGGTCACATGTAGTGCATTCAGCCTCGTCTCCAGATCAATGTTCTCTCTTATCTCTCTCAGTAACTCCTGTTATATACCGGCCAGTCGGTCCAATAACTCCTGGGCCGACAGCAAATCTATAGAGGGTAGGGTGTTTTTTATAATTGAATGAGGAGGGGCTGCTGCTGTCGCTGCTTCCAAAAAAATTTGATTTGGAGTCATATGAAGGGGCAGCCGGTACTCAAGGGAGAGAGTTTTCTACTGTAAGGGCAACCTAAGCAGGTGTTCTACCCTCGGGTGGCACACTGGTGAAGGGGGATCCAAAGATTTAGTATAGTACCTAATACATGGTGACTAGCCTACCTGGTGAAGGGGGATCCAAAGAGAAAACTTTAGAGAACCCTTTGCCCACTGACTACTGTATATAAGCACCATCGCTATGGTGCTCTGCGCTCTACCGGTGTAGAGTTGCTCTAGGTAATGAATACCTAAAAGCCTGCACGCACCGGTCCTTTTCTCTGGTGGGATCTAGCGCAGTCATTTGGCACAGCTGGAATAGGTTCTGTGACTCGGCAATGTACGAACGGAAATAGATAGTGAACGGAATATGGTGTGATGTGACAGGGACATGACCTTGATGAGATGCGAATGCATCACGCTGACTAAGACTTGGACTTTGACTTTGGGACTTGAATACAATAGTCTAGATGTTTCTAGACTAGTCTTGACTTGGACTTGTAGACTTGACTTGGGGCTTTAACTTGTGAACTTGAACTTGTTATTACAGAGGTGAGCCAGAGGCCTTTATATACAAAAACCAAGCAATGATGTGAAACGATTCGAGAGGTTGGCTATGTCAGTTGAATGACAAAGCACGAGAACAAAGTATACAAAAGAGGAAACTATGGAGAAACTCTGGAGAAATGGTACAGCATCGAGGCTGCATGAATAGGGGC
>QLPG01003091.1:0-12670 GCA_003314385.1 Gomphus sp. MG54
ATGTAGAGGTATAGTCTACAGCGATTAGAATAGAATAATGTGAGAGTATGACAATGAAATATAAGCGGTGAGATTGTGGGAAAGAAATAGAACAATAAGGAATGGCCAAGAATAAAACAATAGGGCCGTGAGTAAGTGGCAGAGAATAGTGAATGTCCCATGGGTAAGCGAGTGAGGGGGAAAGAAAAAGAGTGTAGGGATGATAAAGAATAGGGATTGGGGAAAAGGATAATGAACCAGGTGATAAACCGGGTGTACTGAACCGAAACCGTATGCCATGGAATGATATGAGTAAGGGTTGGTTGGTTGGTACTGCTGAGTAAGTCAAAGCACGATGTGTAGTCGTGACAATTCCTTCTATGCTACAGAACTAGTCTCTATATATACTAATTCTAAGCTGATTATGTAACTCCCCAATAAGGCAAGACTTTCTTGAAATTAGTGGAAGGGTGTGGAAAGGAATGGAAAGTCCTGGAAGCCTGTAGAAGTTATGAGTCACCCTATGAGTCACTAAACAAGTCACTAATGAGTCATATTCCCACAACCGGTAGTCTCGTGACTGGTCAAGTCATGAAATATTAATAGTATATGAGTCATGCTTCTGGGCTAACCTTGTGTGTAATAATTATCACATAAACCCAGGAATTTGTTGTACAATTGAGTCTTGA
Source organism: Gomphus sp. MG54 (assembly GCA_003314385.1). Lineage (NCBI taxonomy): Eukaryota > Fungi > Basidiomycota > Agaricomycetes > Gomphales > Gomphaceae > Gomphus > Gomphus sp. MG54. The sequence continues at coordinate 669 of QLPG01003091.1, forward strand.
GAGCTTGAACCAGCAGTTTGGCACCATTTTCCATGTGTGATTGTTTGGCGCCTGGCTGTGGGTCCTTGTGGGTCCAAGTAGAAAATAAGCAAAAATTATAAGTGTTTTTGGAGGTTTTCCTTGGGCTTGAAGAGCTTGATGATTTAAGAGTTAATTACTTAAAGGTAATTCACTCTTAAATGGCCAGCCAAACATTATAATATTTTTTTTGGTAGTCCAGATAAGACTGATTTTAAGTTGGATTTTTCCTTGGAGGAGAGGTTTGGATTCCTACATATTGAACTGGTTGAGAAGTGTCCAGACTTTCAAGGGATCATCCCCTATTCCCTAACAGGTACATGCATGTATGGGCATTGCATACATCATGTATGTGGCAGCATGTGCACATACAGGTGTTGCGTATGTTGTGTTCATTATGGCACGTGTGCATATGTTGCATATGCGGCAGCGTATGCATGTACATCATGTATGTCGTGTTTGTGGTGTCGCATGCATGTATGGCACATTCATCGCATTCGTGTCAGCCCGTGTATGCATAAGTTGCATTCATGTCAGAGTTGATGCCCAGGTTGGGCCCAGGTCATGGGTGCTCATGGCTTGACCCACACCCACACTCAAGGACACCCAACCCAGTGACCCATGCAGGTTGGTATTGTGAAGGCAACTCTATTGGCAGAGTAAGCCTGCGACATGTGAGTTCAGCATAAGAGCTGAAGAAGTGCAGATACTACAAGTGTACTACTTATATACTATAGGGCAATCAATGGATGGCCAAAAACATAGAACAATAAGGGCTGTTACATAATAGCCCAAAGCAGTATACAATGACAATGGGTCAAGTATTTACCACTTTTACAACAGTTGGCCTAACCCGTGCATTTCCCTAAGAGTATGGACTCACTAACAAGGGACCTTGAGATTTCCTCTTAGGATTTCCCTTGTTAGGTGAGCCTCCCTCCTTTTTATGTACATAGACAGTATCTAAACACTTAGGATTTCCCCCTTGTCAGCTCTGTGTGATGGTCCACAAGTGCTACAAGGGTTGCCCTTACAGTTGGTCATTTATTTGACCTTAGGGAAAGGTGTCTTGAATTCTCCTGCTCCTTGGCCTGTTTGTCACCTCAGCTGACATCTTCTGATCTCCTTGTCTTGTGCCTCACCCTTCTCTCCCACAGGTGCATCTCTCACCATCTAGGGGCCTCAAGGATGTCAGAGCTGTCAAGCCATCAAGCAGAAGCTTCAGTTGGTTCTGCAGGTCTGCTGGCTGAGTTGTTGGTGCTCAGCTCAGAGAAAAGGATTGGTCATCCCCTGACAGGTGATGCCAATGATGGCAGGAATAGGGAATAGGGGAATATAGTGTGAGTATGAACAAAGTAGTTTTGAGGTAGATAGGTAGATTTCACATGACTATGCTATGATGCATATATCATGAACACGACCGAGCTCCTACGGAGCAAGGACTGAACCCACCGACTGAGAGCCGTTCAGTACATCCTGACCGCCACGACCCAACTTCACGCCGAACAGGCGCTACAACTGGCAGTCGCAATATTTGTCTTTCCAGTTTCCACATAGCTTTGTGATTTGATCCGAGTCGCCTTAACAATAGACCCGGCCCCTAAAACTCAGCGCATATTGGCTGATTCGAGTCTATACAAATCCATCAGTGCTGTCGTGAACAACCTTTGTACTTCTCAGTATCGAGAGATTCCTGTACCGTGTGACAAATGGATGAAAAAAAGGGTCCGAATTACAAAGGAATATTAATACATTGGAAGGGATACACCCGAGACGCTGCTTTGTGTACGTGTCCTCCTGTTCAAACCATCAAAGCAACTGTAGAGACAAAAAATGAGAGCACATTCCATACAGGAAATCAAAGGACCCACACAGTATTGCGAAGTAATTCTATATATAAGGGATGAGACATACTCAACACCTAGTAAGAATTTGCTTGCTTACCTGAACAGCATGCCAGGTGCAGGACTGGTGTAAGCCGGCCAGCCCTTGCTAGCTGGAAGCGGTACACTTCATCTGCTCCTGTATTCGAGCAGATCCAAGCAAATCGAGAAAATTTGGATTTCGGTGCACTCATTGAATGAGTGAAGGGGTCAAACTCAGCATTCGTTATGAAGTTCTCCCCGTAACTGTAGAAAACGGCTAACTCTATCCATAGCTGACCACAGACATCATCTAGAGTAACTCCCGATTCATTATGTATCGTGCACCATGGACTTAGTCTGCTAACGATGGTTCTGGTGACTCTTGATGATGCTGGTTCACATGGTTTGAATTATCCGTGAACATACTCTGGCAATAGAAAGAATCTGAAGGTTGAACATAAAGCTGGGCTCATGAACCTACACAGATGTATTAGGGAGAGCGGGTAATATACTTATATTCATGCTGCATTTCAGAATGGGATGTAGCTCCAATTCGAGTAAATAAAGTTGTGTCAGCTTTGAGCTGGGACCTTCAGGTGAAGCCTCCTGAGGTGCGCCCACAAGGATCTACTTACGCCACACAATGCCACCAAAGGGTGCAAACGCGAAGAAGGAAGCAGGTCGAGCGAAGAAAGCTGAGAACGAAAACAAGAAAAAGGAGGCAGCAGAAACAGACAAGGTGACTATGACTACTATGCACTCAGAGTTGTGAATGCTCAAGATACAAGGAGCGCAAAGAAGCAGCAGAATGGGCCGACGGAGCCAAGGCTAGCAAAGCGAAGGAGGCTAAGGAAGAGAAACGACGTGCTGAGGCAGCTCGGAAAGCTGAGAATGCGCGTTTGTTGGCAGAAGAGGAGGCTGCTCTGCCAAAAGCCAAGGTTGCTCCCAAGGCCGGGGCGAAGAAAGCAACCAAGTCTCAAGTGCCCGCTGGCCCGGGTGCGATTGCAGCTGGTGGAGGATTAACTGGCGTCGCAAAACCAGTGCCAAAGAGCCAAGAGAACGACGAGGACAAGATGGTAGAGAGTTTCCAGGCGACTGGCATCGATGACGCCCTAGACCTGTTGGCCGTTGTGACTGCCAAATCTGATAAGGCTAGCGTAGGCCAACAAGCGGCAGGTATAGAACGTCATCCTGAAGTTTGTCTCTTTTTTATGGCTACACGATCCTAATGAAACTCATGGATTCCCATCAGCGCCGATTTAAAGTAAGAATCTTCTTCGCCAGGGTCCAAATGGGTCTTCACATTCAATACGTATTATTCAGGCTGCTTTTGAAGCGTATCAAGAACGAGAGCTTCCAAATATCAAACAAGAGGTGAGTTTCAATCATAGCTTTTTTCCTTGGCACTCCCCTCAATCTTACACTATATTTCACAGCACCCTGGTCTTCGGCTACAGCAATACAAGGTATATGTCACTCAACACTCTCCTATCCGACGTTCTACTAACAGACTCGGACACCCAGGACTTGTTGTATAAACAATTCCAGAAGAGTCCTGAAAATCCGTACGTACCGCAACTATTGGACACTGACACATATGTATATTGTGATTTTATAATTCCTTTTAGTTTCAACCAGACCACGGTGTCATATGATGCCTCTAAGGATGACAAAGTTGAGGCGTTGCGGAAGAAGAAGGCACTCTTAGAAGAGAGACTGAGGGAGTAATAGGATTGAAACTAGCTCTTCAATTCTCCTGGCGAATTTGAGGCGGTTCAAGGGACAGCCCAATGATCTTCTAGTTGCTAGCAACGTATAGATACTGTACGTAAGATTGACTTGTAAAATAAGCTCACGATGATGGTGTGTTACGACGTTATACCAAGACCTTAGTTTCCTTTACTATGTTCAAGAAATTGGACTGAACAAGGTTGTTCTTCCTGATCAAATTAACAATGAGGGGTCGCCGGACAAATAACATCTGAGTCTCAGTCGAAGTTGGCAGAGGGACAAATAAGCAAACAGCCAACCATCCTTTGTGCCAATTTGACTTGTGTAGAGTATATCAAAGATAGAATGGTAGGGGTGGGACTCCATTAAAGCGCTAGTTACCGGATTCGCCTGAAAATCATGCCATTCCTGTCGGGGAATTTGCGGCCGGTGAGACACACCTTCCCATATCAACACTTTCATTGTGATTGGAGAAGTCGAGATCCGCCTATTACTTGATCACATCTTCGCCGGCAGCAGGAATCGGATCTCAAACCTTGGCAATGTACAACCTTTTCTCGCTTTCGGAAAAAAAAAAGGCTTGCGAATTGCCGAAATCAGTGTCACACATGAACGTTTCGATCTTTTGTCAAGGAAGCTGGTTCAACGTTGGAATGGCCCAGTCTCTCCTTTTCACCCAAGATGGATAGTCTGCTGACTGCTGACATTAGCCAGAGCGCAATATGGCCTCTATAATTTACAAATCTTCGATCGCTGCTGGAGATCTCGCTATGAACCCGATCACGAATCAGGTCGAACTTTCGCCGCTGTCGCTATTACGTCCAACTCGCCACGCTTTGCACATATTCATTGCGTGGAAGCCCTAGGCATTCCGCTCTCGGTCTCCTTTAGAGCGTGAAAGCCTGTCGTAGTGCCGACATAGTCCTATTCTTGACCCTCCCAACTATACCCTGGTATGCATAGTGTCAGATACGTGATATCATTCACAGGGTCATCGACGACCCCTGTCACTGGAGGTGGATCTGCAGTTTGCTGTTAAGTGATGTACTACAGCCCGTTTAGCATTTCGTACTGAAACTGAAGAAAGGGACGATTGCAAATTATTACCTGAAGATCGCCGAAGTATTCTAGTTATGACTCGCAATTGATCTACTTCAAATTCCTTATATTCTTTGACACGTCTCCGACCAAAAAGGTTATCAAGACTACCACGCTTATATATATAGGCATTCCAATCACATTGCGAGACGAGCAGTAATTGATTATCACTTCAGGCATCATGAAGACAATCACAAGGGTTTCGCAATGTACCAAGACTATATGGCTCTGAGGTTTGACAACACGGACACTTGTCCGATTTTAGTAGCAGGGTGATAACTAGAGACCAAGTGCGTTCATGGATCGTTTACTGTCTATACTTTCTCCTCATAGTTTGTTTAAACAACCCTGGTTGGGGTAGAATTCCAGGTCTTGTGACAGTGCTCCTGCACGGTCCCAAAATTGAGATTTCCACCTGTTCCTCGTTGCTTGATATCAGATCAGACCACCGAGGTTTGCAAGGTGCTCTTGAACGGGTGGGCAGAAGCTGTAAGCACATTTATGTTGATTTTACCACCAGTTAGCTTTCCCCCATGGATAAAACGCCAACATACGACCCGCGGTTGGTGTTCTTGGTGTCGTTGCATATCTGATCCATGGTGCTTGGGAGTCAGGCCAGAAGAGCTGGGCTCGCAAACAAGAGTCGCAGCAATGATCGGCCCGCCATGACAGACGGCTCTGAAGACGTTCCCTAGAGCAGCTCGGGAGTAACAAGAGCGGGTTGTGACCAAATTCGAGACTATGAAGACTACTGAAATACTGAAACAGAAGGAAAGGTTTCATAGATGCCGCAAGAAGGCAATGGAAGAGAGCCGTTTCTAGATCACCGATGATTTCATAGGGTCTAGCTATCAAGCCACTCCGTTTCCCAGGACATCATCTTTCGATGTTCAGGATGTGTTTGAACATTCCCCTCCCCCCTCCCTAGTCTCGAGATAGCAACGAGTTAGAGAACGAGACCATTCGAGCCGGAGCTCGAGCCAGCTAAACAGCTTTCTCCGGCTGAGAAGAAAGGTTGTGAGGGAAATGACAGAAGAATTCAAGGAATCTAAATATATTTGATAGTTCGTGTATCGTACAATGAGAATCTTTACATATAATTATTGTCCCACGTAATAAAACAATCGAATCCAGTGATGACGGTCATAGTTCACCTTCCTCCCCCGATGCGACTTGTTCACCTGGGTCCTTGTTCTTGGAACGAGTCCGCGCCCCAGGGCGTCCTCTACCTCTTCCCCTCTTACCCCGTTGTGGAGCCTGTTCCGTTGTCGCCAGTGTTGAGGTCGAGGCATCATCTCTGACATCCTCTTCCTCGCGAGACGGGACTGGTGTTCGTGAGCCTCTGCCACGCTTTATAACTTTCCGTTTCCCTGCGTTCGCTCCTCGCTTTTGTGAAAGTGAAACGCTATCATCGTCCTTGTCGTTATCTCCTTCGCCATCAAAGAACTCGTTGGATGCCCGATGCGGGTCGAATTGTGTTTCTCCAGCGAATTGTGTCCCTCTTTCCTCTTCCCTTTCTTCGGCATTCCTCTCTTCTTCCTCCAGCCACCCTGCAAGATCCGGAGGAATTTCCTGCATCTGGACGCTAGGTGCCCCCTGCAGATACCGCAACTTGTTTCGAATACCGGTTGTTATCTTTTGTAACGAAGCTGGCGTGTTCATGTTTTCCACCTTGGTCACGATTTTTGGGTGAAGTTTGTAGTCGGGTGCAAAAAAAGAGTCATATGGGGTGAAAGGCAGTTCATCGGGAACCTCGGCGCCCACTAGGACCGACGTTTCGTAGGTCCAACAGCGACTGACGTTGTGAATTGTGTACCCACCGCCACCCAAGATCAGAAGAGGTACATTGAATTTCCTGACAAAGTTGACGCATTCGCCATGGGCGGCAATGGATAAATTGAAAGCCCCTAGACGGTCACAGCCAAGAGAGTCTGCGCCACATTGCAGGACTATAGATGTTGGCCTGAAGGAAGTGACGGTGTCCTCGATGACAGTTTTAAAAAGGGTGAGGTAGGACTCGTCGTCTATCCCGTCCTGCAGAGGTACATTGAGGCAGAAGTGCTTCCCGACGCCATTTCCATTATCATTGAGTTTTCCAGTCCCAGGAAAAAAGTCGCCGTTGTACTTGTGAAATGAGACGGTCATGACCCTGTTTGACTGCCAAAAAGCTAATTCGACTCCATCGCCATGATGTATATCGATATCGATGTACAACACACGAGGGTGATATCTAGATCAGATGACTGTGAGCGTGCCACTTCTAGAGAGAGATGGAGATGTACTCACCTCAGGAGTTCTAATATGGCAAGTACAATATCATTCACATAGCAAAAGCCACTCGCCTCCCCACGTTTGGCATGGTGGAGACCCCCTGACCAGTTGATAGCAATATCAGTATGCCCTTGCGAGAGGCGTCGAGCTCCTGCTAGTGATGCTCCGGCATATTGTCGACAGAAGTCATACATTTCTGCGAAGACTGGACAATCCTCGACACAATTAAATTGTTCTACAAGTTCCTTGAGTTCGGTCTCTCGCGCGGGAGATACCCTGTGTAAACATGTAAATAAGAAAACGTTTTGCTTCTAGAGATAAATGTACCTAGAAAGAAAATCTACGTAATCTGCGTCATGGTAAGCCTCTAGTTCAACCTGTGTGGCAGGGCGGGGACTGAAAAAATTATGTATCTGCTTGTCGAGGCCGTAACCAAGCACAAGAGAATTGGTTAGAGTGAGCCTATGGGGTTTCATAGGATGAAGTTCCTAATAGTGGCAAGCCTCTAAACAAGCCGTGCTTCGTAATACTAACGAGTGAACTAACCCCATAATGATATTCTCCTACTCCTTTTGGGAAGTAGTAAGAAACAATAGGGCGCGAATGTGGCTGACCAGAACAGTGAGAAAGGAGGAGATTTAGGGGAAACTTGGCGTACATTTACTCGTTCGGTGATTGGTTGTGCAATTCCAGGTGCTTCCGAGTCTAAGAAATGTGATTTTGAAGAAAAGGTGACGCTTCGGCTCGCTCTGACCATGGTGATAGGGGTCACGTATGGAAAGGTCGTTTACCTTAATTCTGTGAGATATATATACTGAAATATGTCGGGCTGAGCAAGCTGCGAATAGGTGAAACGAATCGGGTATCCTACCAATAAGCTCGATCACTTAACAAAAGAGTTAGCGCAACGTCAGTCAACAGGGTTTGCAAGACAATAGTCCCAAGATTTGAGTAGTACAGAGGTAACTATACAATCAATAAAAGGAAACTTTCAGCAGAGCGGAAGGTAACGCGGAAGTTCAACGCTATTTATTGCGGAGTTTCGAAATCGAAGAACTGATGCATAAAGTACACCCGACTAGATTAATTTAACACTTCCAAGCTCCAGATGGGTAAAACAGATCCAAAGATCTTCTCTGCTAAATTTCAACCCTTGGGAACGGACTAGGTAATCACGTCAGTCCCGCTCAGCATTTCGCGAATGCATGGTTGATTGCAAGTCCATCTGTCATGAACTCTGTTTTGATCTGAAACCTACATAAACATCGAGAACAGCGTCGATTATCTCTCGTTGAACTTACGTATAATCCCTTCAGTCAACATGTGCACCTCAAGTCTTCGGGATCTTCCAACCTTCATCAAGGGCATCGCTGATGAGAAAAGACCACCAGAACGACACAATCGGCGCGGTCGAGAGATGCCAAAGTGCATGTGCATCGATAATTCGCCACAAGGGTGGAAAGTCAAATAGTTCAAGGGCGGTTGCGAGAGTTGTAAGGACGGAGAAGAGTGCGGCTTTGTAGGCGTGCTTGGGACGGTACCCACGCGAACGGAAAGGGAATGGTCGAATGGAAAATGACGGAAAGGAGTATGCGATCCAGAGGAAGTTGTGTAGAATGCCGATGACAAGGTTTGCTGCCACATTGTAGGTATAATCAAATCGAGGCAGGAGAGTCAGGTAAGAGATATGGAGGAGGTAACTGATCAGGCATATCATTCCCCATGAGATAAGCAAAGGAGACCTTGTAGTTGAGGATTGAGATATAACAAGACGTTGCTGTAGGGGGGAGTACAAGTGGAAGAGGCGAACGACGGTGTAAAACAATGAATATAGAATCGCTGACCCCGCAGAAAAGTAATCTAATTTTTCAGTCATTGAAGTATCTGTCAGACTGGTCAATCTATTTGTGCGGTTGACTGAGAACATGTTGTGGTACCTCGTGTATGAAAAACAATCGACCAGATCCAGGCATTCAGATTAATGACACCCCATCCCAGATAATAGGGCTTAATAGGGTGGCTAGTAGGAATCACTCGATTGGCTGTACTGAGGCCTTTGATATGCGCCAACAGGTTCAAGCAGGAGAACAGGACAGACGCAGGCTCCTGGATGCCAGCGAGTCTCCAGAAGGGCCACTTGCCATAGTATTGATGGACGTAGTCATGGGTAGATATGGCGTGATCAGTGAGGGTATGCATGCAGGTATATCGACATTCGTCTAGGCAGGTCCATCGTGTTATACGAAGAGCTAATGGCAATGTCACAGTTCCAGTGGCAGGGTTACATGTGCTTTGCTCGCAACGTGAAATGCAATTCTGAAATTCTGGAGCACGATCCCCAGAGGAAGCTAGGGTGGTTGAAGGTAGCAATAAACAGGTGAACAAAATCACTCGTCCAGCCATGTTTGGCATGGGCGTGTGTGGGCGCTCACTTTCAGGGATATATCTTTATTCCCACATTCAACCGAGAAACATGTGATATTGTTTCATCAACCTAAATAGTCTTTTACGCTTCCCACTCAGCTCTCGAATCAGGCTATCTACGCTTGAAAGCCTTTAGTCTCCAATGATCACCAGCTTCTTACACGCCATGACTGATCCGGACTACCTTTACACACGCGAAGATATCACTAGCTGATGCCGAGTAGTAAAGATGGTAACACCCTCTTGTTGTTCTGCCGCATAATGTTTACATGAATGCAAACGGGGCGGTTCTTGCATGGAAACCCATGTAGCCGACGGTCATACCGGTGAGCCACTTTAAAAAAATTTCTGATGTGGAGACTTCTCAACCAATCGAGTTGTTTCAGGAAGAACCTCATAGTGGGTAGCCAGTCGGATTTGAACTTATTTCCATCGTCCACAAGATGACTTCTACATCCTAACTACTGCAATTTTCAGAGTCTAGGTACTTTGTATATTTCTCTATCACGAACCCAAAATCTCCTTCACTGAGTTATTACCAAGTCTTTAATGTTGATATACGTCTTGTTTGAAGTTAAATTTAGGGACAGATTACTACGTGAAAACGCTTCAAAGGTTATCCAATCATGAAGGTTTCATTCTATCTAGTTTAGGACTTAAACGGGAATGAAATCCTCACTCCATAAACGATATACGACTCTCCGAAGTCTTGTGACGCATGGCTCTTTCCATTCTTCCATGAACAAACAGCGAGTTTCCTTATGGCCCTCCAGATTTAGCTAGGGGTTGTTTCCTACCCTGTGAAACTTTGTCTTGTCTAAGGTAGTCCTATACTTTATCACCCCATTTCAGCAGCACCTGCACAACAATCCCTAAGGCAACAGCGTCAATACTTCGCGAAAACACCGACAAGAAGAAAGTTGGCGGCCCGCTGAGTTTTGTGCTTCAATTTCGCCGTTGCTTCTAACTTTATTAACTGAATATAAAATCGTGATTGATTTTTACTCGCGATCAACTCTCTTGGAAATGCCCTTCAGATCGCTCCTCGTCTTCTTGACGTTAGTCACTTTGTCTTCGGTACTTGCCTCTCCTGCCGTCGTCCCCACCCTGCAGAAACGGGGTGCGATCCTCAGTGGACAGGTACGCATCACGTCAAGCTATTGACACTGGCTTCTCACCTCAGGAAAATCTTCGATAGTTCTCCTCTGAGTCCGAAGCCAACGGAAGATTCATTCTGGAAAGTGAGTCCGAGTTCACTGTAGAATTACCTGTAAACAATGTCAACATTCTTAAATTGTAGACAACTTATGGGGAGAGGCTTCTGCGACCAGTGGTATGTTCAAAAAATGTCGTACTTTAGTCGTCTTCTGACCTTCATTGGATACCAAGGTTCTCAGACTTCTCAGGCGGATTCCGTGTCTGGAAACACAGTGTCATGGTAAAGTATCTTAGAATTTATTTTCAATGATTCTACAAACAGCGCACAGGCACACCACTTACACTTGGGTTGGGGGCAATTTCAACGTCAAATCTTGTATGGCTACTACTGATGTCCGATTGACTCCATCAAGGCTGAGCCGTGTCTAGACGCCAATTTGGATCTTCGAGTTGGTATCGGCAAGAGTTTAGCCTCGATTAGCTCGATCCCAGTTCATTGGGACTGGAAGTATACATCTGCGTCTTCGAATTTAGTCGCCGATGTCAGTTATGACTTGTGGCTTTCAAACACAGCCTCATCGAGTGGTGCTAGTTCTAGTTCGACCTTCGAAATGTACGTAATTTCCTTCTGTTGTACAAAGAGCCTTCCTAAGCGGAAATACTCACAGAATGGTTTGGCTGAGTGCAAGGGGCGGTGCAGGACCTGCAGGTTCTCAGATTGGCACAGCTGATGTCTGGTCTTTCATCATGCATTATTTCTTCCCGCTGACAGCAGGGATGTAGATCAACGGTCTTTCTTGGAAGCTGTTCAAGGTGATCATAGTGCATATTATATTATGAATGTTGAGTTTTCTCTAGGGAGCCGTCTCGACGTGGACCGTTTTCTCTTTCGTGGCACCATTGGAGATTACCAATTTTACATCCGATCTCAAGCCATTTTTCAGTGAGTAGGGTGAAACTGGCGTGGGGTTTATAGATTCTGACATGATGTTGACAGCCTTCCTCGAGAATAACCAAGGTATTCCTTCCTCCCAGTTCCTCGTTCAGGCTCAAGGCGGTACCGAGCCTTTCACAGGTATGAACTCAGAGCTTCCTTCAACTCTGCAGCTGAAGAGCCTATCATGATGCAGGAAGCGCGACCCTCACGACCAACGCGTATTCGATTTCGATCATTTGAACCGCCAATTATGCTGCTGATGCTTCATTTTCTCGCTTGCTATTGAACACAGTTTTTCCACATATAAGCTCCAGCACCTCAATACATACTTCAATATATATTCAAAGAATGAGGGACAGTCAAAACAAAATAAAGCTATGGAATTGTGTCCGAGCATTGGGATGATCGTTGCTCCGGCTCATTGACGCCGTTTGCCTTCAGCAAGTAAGAAGCTCACTGAAAGAACTCGTTAATGTCAAATACGGGCAGAAAAATCTGAA
>QLPG01003100.1:0-20726 GCA_003314385.1 Gomphus sp. MG54
TACCCCTGAAAAGGTCAATCACAATATTTCCTTCTTTTTTGGTGATTTTGATGTCAACCCATGTGCTTTTCAACTTGAATTTTTTCTTAAATTTCCTGTATTTTACACTCATTATTGAGTGAGTTATTTCCACTTTACTCTGTATGATACTGATGTGCATGTACAGATTTGCTCCTGTTCAATGTTTTGCACATGACTGGCACCTGGGAAGGGACCAGTAGGTTGGCCCCTGTCAGGCACTGTCAAGTACATTGTTAAGATCGCATATCCGGCACTTAGCTAGTGTTTCTAGAATTGTTTCCAAGGGTTCCTAATGGCTTGGAGTTTCTTGTTTCTGGAGTATTCGGATTACGGAGGTTGGTTTGGACAGAAGGACGGAAGGATGGAAGCGTATGGGGTTTCGGACTGTTGGTGGTTTAGGTAGATTGACTAGTCATTCGAGTGGTGCAAGGTCACAGGGACTGGCTTCAACTTATGTGTTGCACCCTCCTTGTTCGTCTGTCTCTAATTTCAGAAAGTCGGAAAGTTACCGGAACTGAATCGGAACTATGACACAGAACTAATTCGATATTCATACTGGTGAATAGTCCAGTCAACTAGTGGCTTATTGTCAAGCGTCGGGTACTGACGGACTTCGGTACTGCTGAGGGGTGTTGGCGAAAGGTTGGGTGGACTATGGCCAAGTCCTGCAGGCCAAGAGTAGTGGCGTTGGCTTCAATGTGCTCGTGCGTTGTGCCCTACTTGCCGTGCATGCCACTGTATTTGCCACAGATGGATACTCGGGGGGATGCTGATGATGCTGGCCCGAGTCAAGGACTTAACAGAAGAGAAGAAGGTAGAAGGGCCTAAGCCTAGTTGATACCCAGAATGAGGAAATATGTACATGCATGTCCTAATTATATAGGTTAAGAAGTGACATGTGGAATAAGAAATGTGGGAAAAAAGGTATGCAGAGCATGTGGTTATTGTCCACAATGAATAAAATTAGAACAAGGAATGCAAAACGGGGATATGTCAAGCCTGCAACACCGAGTATCGACTCACTCAGGAATACTGACCAACCGGCCCTCACCCACATTGTCTCGTACCACTGTGCAGCCTCGGCTCAGTACATCCGGTACATCGTATGGACCACTCCCCTCGTACACCCCCTTCCATTGTTCCTTCACCCCCTATCCACTCCTTTACCCGTTTCCCCCAAACAACATGATAGCCACTCATTGTCCTGGCCATTGCCATTGTTTTATCTTAGGCCGTCCTCTATTGTTCTATTCCCGCCCACCATTTCATTATCTTATTTTCAGCCATACTCTATTATTCTAATACCGCCTACATTCCTTATTCTATTTCTGCTCACTGTGGACAATGCCTCCATGTGGTTGCCTCATACCTTATTGTCTCCATTCCTTATGCCACCCTGTTCCACATCTTGCTTCTTAACTATAAAAGTAGCGGGATGTATGTAGATAGTTCTTCACTCAGAATATCAATTGATTCGCACCCCTTTGTCCGCTCTCTATTTCTAAAAGTCCTTCGCTCGAGCCGACGCCCTCGGCACCCTCTCAAGGCTCCTCTTGCTATCCAAATTAGTGGCACGCATGGAATAGCAGGGCGCAACGCAAGAGCACATTGAAGCCTAGCCACCCCGTAACAGTTTGCAGGACTTAACCGATATCTCGACATCACCGAATCTTGACAGTATATTCTGAGTGAAACTGCTTTCCATGTCACCTCCGTTCTTACGATCATGCCCCCACGAACTAGATCCACAGCCCATATGGATGACAATCAGCTCACCCCCACAGTAACCCAACGAAGGGAGCACGAAGCCTCTGGTACCCCGCCCCTTCTCATTGCTTACACCTCGCCGACGATAGAACTACGGCGTCTTGCCTCCCCCTTTGAGCAAGAACCATGCATCGAAGAGGTGGTTGACGATGAAATCGAATATGAAGATTATGATAATGACAACCAAGCATCCCATCTGTCAAGCCTGCAACACCGAGTACCGACTTACTCGGGAATACCGACCAACCGGCCCTCACCCACATTATCTCGCACCACTGCGCGACCTCAACTTGGTACATCCGGTACATCATATGGACCACTCCCCTCGTACACCCCCTTCCATTGTTCCTTCAACCCCCTATCCACTCCTTTACTCGTTTCCTCTGAACAACATGACGGCCACTCATTGTCTTGGCCTTTGCCATTGTTTTATCTTAGGCCGCCCCCTATTGTTCTATTCCTGCCCACCATTTCATTATCTTATTCTCAGCCATACTCTATTATTCTAATACCGCCTACATTCCTTATTCTATTTCTGATCACTGTGGACAATGCCTCCATGTGGTTGCCTCATACCTTATTGTTTCCATTCCTTACGCCACCCTGTTCCACATCTTGCTTCTTAACTATAAAAGTAGCAGGATGTATGTAGATAGTTCTTCACTCAGAATATCAATTGATTTGCACCCCTCTTGTCCGCTCTCTATTTCTAAAGTCCTTCGCTCGAGCCGACGCCCTCGGCATCCCCTCAAAGTTCCTCTCGCTATCCAAATTAGTGGCACACACGGAATAGCAGGGCGCAATGCAAGAGCACGTTGAAGCCTAGCCATCCCGAAACGGTTTGCAGGACTTAACCGATACCTCGGCGTCACCGAATCTTGACACCATCCGGCAGAGGACGAACCCGGTTCAGTACACTACGACACAGATGCTGAAACCGAGGAACAGCCTCAGTACCCCCGACAGGCAAACACGCCTGAACCTCCCCGTACCCCGACAGCCGCGCCCTCCCAGCCCACAGTTGCACCCCATCAGCCTGTGGCCGCACCTCCGCACCCTGCGGCCACACCCCCTCCGTCCATGGCTATACTGCCGCAGGCCAGGCAAGCTCCCTGAGCCCGGCCAGCCCCACTGCCCAGGCAAGCTCCGCAAGCCGGGCCATTTCCTAGGGCCAGGGTTCCTGTGAACCTGGCCAACAATCAAGATCTGCTGAACGCCATTCTCAAACTCGGCAGGACCGCTCGGAACCACCGACAAGATGGTCAAGCTGCCAGAATACGAGAACCAGAACCCTTCAATGGAACCGACCCAAAGAAATTAAAAGGTTTCATCTTCCTCTGCAGAATGAATTTCCGCACCCAGCCTAACTCGTTCCCCGACGATAGGCAAAAAGTCAACTACATGGTCTCCTACCTAAAAGGAACAGCTCTAGAATGCTTCGAGCCATACCTGACGGGTAATCCAAATATGGAACCCTGTTGGACCAGCAACCTGGAGCTCTTCATCGATGAACTACAGATCAACTTTGGCTCTTGGGACGAGAGAGCCGACGCTGAGACGGCCCTCGAGAAACTAACCATGCAAGACAACCACAAAGCAACTCGGTTCTTTGTGGAATTTTACAGGCTCGTGGCGTTTGTCCATTATAATGACAATGTCCTCCTCCGCAAAGCATATACGGCACTGCCGAAGCGCATCAAAGACGGCCTCATCCACTTCGACAAACCCCGCATGCTCGATGAACTTCGAAATCGTGTTCAGTGAATCGACATGAGGTATTGGGAACGAAAAGCTGAACAGTCTGCAGAGGGCAGCAATGAGCCAAAGAAAGATACCAGATCAGATAAGCCTGGCAACAGATCCACCTCGGACAACCGCCAGCAACATAATAGCAATGATAACAGCAGCAAGGATGCGTCCAAGAAAAAGGATGGGAAAATGCCCGACCCACCGGAGTATACCAAAACCATTGGAAAGGATGGAAAACTTCTCCCGATCGAACGCCAGAGATGCATGGACCACAACCTGTGTCTCCTCTATGCCGCCAGTGATCACAAAGTCGCCGAATGCCCAAAGGCAACCAAAGCCCGCGCGACCACTACTTCTGACTCCGTCTCACAGGCATCCGATGCCGAGGATGCCAGTGCTGAAGACTCAGCAACGGCGACCGAAGACTAGTCCACCACCCGCCAGCCTCTGAGCACACCGAGAGTTGCATTGACTTGGTAGATGCCAGTATTAGAGGTTTAGATCAATGCTCCTATGCCCCCAAATTTTCCTTTAAATTTTTCAGTCATTATCCGTTCATAGTTAGACTCTTATGTTATTCCACCTTAGAATTTGTTGATCTAGTACTGCTACATTCGGTCGTTACTGAATACATAGACATGTCACTAGATACTCCGATAGGACAACCGGTCCACTCATCCGTTATCATGTCACTAGATCCGTCGGTCGGCAATATTCGGTCACAACTTGCTCACCCACTATAATCCATTGATTAACAGGGTATTGGGCAGTACTATGCTCCGTCACGCCACTAACGCCTTTAGGTGCGTCCGATGGCCTCGGTCCAGTCGGCACATGCCACTGCTCCAAAAGCCTCACCTAGGATCCTGCTCCGTTGCCGGGAACTCCGCCAAAGGGTTCCTAGCAGAGGCCTCTCGGTCAGCATTGCCATTCGGCACGTTTCGGCCAAGGTCTTCTCCGTCCGTCCTCATCCGTTCCTGTTTATCCGATTTGCATAATTGCATGCTTACTCCTTGTAGATGATGGGACATCTACCTAAACAGGGGGGGTAGCAACCAAACAACGCTACGAACCTCTCCTCCCAAGGAAATCCCCTTCCATTTACTCTTTATCTCGACCTTAATTCCTACCCATCCCAACACGCTATTCCCGATAACATTAATTCCTCTGTCCAACCCGACCGAATCTGCCGAAATGAACATCAGCACATTCACTTGTTTTCTTCTGCTCACATACTTCTATTTCCTTCCTTATCCCTTCTTTAAAAAAAAAAAAAAAAAAAAATTATTAAATCAGTTATCTTTCAAAGTTTCATCTATCACCATCTCCTCATCCTGCTCCTTACCCCTGTCCTTCCCTTGTTCCTCACCCTCATCATCTTTCAACTGATCCTCGCCTGGATCCTCACCCCCCAACTCCTCCGCAACAACTGCCGTCACTGGCACTGCCGACTCCCCGTGCAGAACCAAACTCTGATTCATGAGAACCATCGTACGGCTCATGAACCTTACCTCCTCCACCAACTCGAAGAGTAGTCTGTTCGACCTCGACCTCTCTTGGAGGATGTCCTCCCAGATCTCGGCAAGCTTCCGCGACCCCGACCCCATAGGCAAGGGGACTTCCACCGTCATCTCACGCCCACTCGGCTGTATGGCCACCGGCCGTTCGCTCGGTCGCATTGTAACAGCCCTCCTCGGCCTCTTCATTGGCCGCTCTTCTTCTGTCTCCTCCCCACTCTCTTCCTCACTCTCACTCTCCGACTCCACCTCTTCCCTACTCCTCACCTTGCGCTGCTGAGGTGCCGCCAAGCTGCATTTCACCCAGCGCACGTTGCAGCATCCGCATGCTGCTCTCACATTCCTAACAGAGCAGGCCTCTCCGCGTTCCCTGCAATGATCGCAAGGAGGGCGAAGAGAGGGCGACCACTCCCGGGTCGGCTTCTTTTTAAACTAATAAAAAATAAGTAAAAAAGACACAAAAAAAATACAAACCCTTCGTACCTGGGTCCCCCTCGGCCTACCTCTCCTACTCGGCCCTGCATCCACATCCATACCCCTCTTACACGTCGTCACCTTTGGCACATCTGGGCTTTCGGGATCTTCAACAGCTTTGACACCCGCGTTCTCGAGTGCCTTGACCCGCCCCGCAAGGTCCTGGTTGACCTCCACGTTCCTTTTCTCCTCAGGAGCCTGAGTCACTGCCCGCTGGGCCAAATGAACCCGTTTTTCCTCGGCTGCCTGGACAATCTCCCAAGCCAGGTGAGCAGCCTTGGTCGCCGTCTCGTACGCTTCCTTAGTGGCCTTTTCTGCCTGTTCCACCTCCACTTTTGCCTTTTCGGCAGCCTCTTCGGCTGCCTTCAGTTGAGCCATGGCAGCCATCTCTTGCTCCCGTTGACGCTGTCGCTCGAGCCGTTTCTTCTTGACCTGCTCCTTTTCGTCATCGGTTATGGCACCCATGTTTCGCCCTGATCCTTTGATGGGAGTAAAGAACAAGGCTGATGAGAAGCCTGGGAATTTTCCCAAACAAAACCGTGACATCACGCTGACACCCGGAACTCTATTTTAACTCCGCTTACCGGCTTCATGGGTTCAGCCGCTAGAGGGGGGATACTGTCAAGCCCGCAACACTGAGTACCGACTTACTTGGGAATACTGACCAACCGGCCCTCACCCACATTATCTCGCACCACCGCATGGCCTCGGCTCGGTACATCCGGTACATCGTATGGCCCACTCCCCTCGTACACCCCCTTCTATTGTTCCTTCACCCCCTATCCACTCCTTTACCTGTTTCCCCCAAACAACATGATGGCCACTCATTGTCCTGGCCATTGCCATTGTTTTATCTTAGGCCGTCCTCTATTGTTCTATTCCCGCCCACCATTTCATTATCTTATTTTCAGCCATACTCTATTATTCTAATACCGCTTACATTTCTTATTCTATTTCTGCTCACTGTGGACAATGCCTCCATGTGGTTGCCTCATACCTTATTGTCTCCATTCCTTACGCCACCCTGTTCCACATCTTGCTTCTTAACTATAAAAGTAGCAGGATGTATGTAGATAGTTCTTCACTCAGAATATCAATTGATTTGCACCCCTTTGTCCGCTCTCTATTTCTAAAAGTCCTTCGCTCGAGCCGACGCCCTCGGCACCCTCTCAAGGCTCCTCGCGCTATCCAAATTAGTGGCACGCACGGAACAGCAGGGCACAATGCAAGAGCATGTTGAAGCCTAGCCACCCCGTAAAGGTTTGCAGGACTTAACCGATATCTCGGCATCACCGAATCTTGACAGGATAGAACAATAAAAGACAGGATAATAGAATGTGTCTGAAGATAGGACAATAGGAAGTGGCCGAGTATAAAACAATGGGGTTGTGACTGAGGATAATACAAGGACAGGAAGTCCCGAGGTGAAACAGACCGAGGAGTGTGGATGGCGGATGTACCAAGCTGGGACCAGCACACCAAGTGTTATGCATATGGTGTGGACACTTGTATGTGGACGTAGGATGGTTGCTCGGTCCGCACTGGCAAATCATCAGGACCTCGGTACGTGTACTTGACAGTATCCCCCCTCTAGCAGCTGAACCCCTGAAGCCAGAAATTAAAAGTAAGGTTCAGGATGCCTAAACATAATTTTGCAGGTAGTGTGGGAAGCTTCCGGACTTCTCATCAACCAACCATGTACCCCCACTCATCACCATCAAAAAACCCAGAACAAAATGCACACCAAGACCGACAGAAAACAGGTTGTTTGTGATCATGATCTGTCATCAACCCAGAGTGCGGGGCACGATTCACAGAACCCCAGGGAGACTATGGATGGTGTGGATGGGGAGGGTGTCTTGGCAGGGGTTGTGGGGGAGGACATCACAGTGGGGGCAGACGAAATGGTACCCGGTGCAGAAATCGTCATTGGGCAACTGACCGCGGCCACTTGGGAGTCATCAGATGATGCAGAGGATGGTCGAGAGGGCGTATCCCAATGGGCCGAAATGGCCAGGTGGACAGAAATCCTCGGAACCTCGGTGGTCCCGAAGGTCTATGGGCGGAAAAGGGGTAAGAGTAAAAGGGGTAAGAGTGCGGAGGCAGGGCCTAGCAAGGGGCCGAGTATGCGAGGATGGGGAGGAGATGTGCAGGTGAGTGGTAATACAGCTTCTTTGGTTCCTACTGATTGACATATTTCTTGTAGCGCAAAAACAAATTGGCCCAGGACGAGATCAGCTTGATGGTTCGGGACTCAATGGAGGGTGCTGATGGGGCAGTAGAGCCCCTGAGTAAAAGCCTGAGATGGGCCTGTACACAGAAACTGAGTGGGAGAGCTACCGTGGAGGTACTGCTGGCTATGGGGTCGGGACGGAAACGGACGGGGAGGATGGATAGAACGGACAGATTGAGACAGATAGAGGTGAGGTTGCGTCGTATGGAGGATGCGATGTGGCTCCTTCTTGAGAGGGAGCCTGATTTGTCGGGAAACCTGCGACTGGAGGAGTTGCAAAATGTTTTGCAGGATGAGGAGAGGAAGAAAGAGCAGGGGAGGAAAGAAGAGGAGGAGAGAAATGAGGATGAATATGTGGAAATAGATTAGAAGAAATAATGAATTTGTATAATTTTAATCAATTTTTTGAAGGAAGAAAATAAAAGAAATCAAGGGAAAAAATACGACAAGTTGGAGGTGCCGAGGTGTTCGGCAGCTCGGCTGTGTTATATTGATGGGAGAAGAGGGTGGCAGATGGACTGGGATGGATGTTTGTCAAGGGATTAGAGGTTAAAGGTGGAATGAGGGGATATTTTTCGGGAGTAAAAGTGGTCATAGGGTCATGAGCGGAGTGTCGGGAGTGTATAGGGGAGTGGCTGAGTGGCTGGAGAAAGGATCGGGGGAGAGGGGGACATGATAGGCGATGGAATGGAATGGAGGGAGTGGAGAACAGGACAGAGAGTGATGAAATGGAGGGGGTTTTCTGGAGAAGGATGTCTTTGGGAGGGGAGTTTGAGAAGTTTGAAAAGGTTTCTAGCTGGTCGCCACCCCCCCCTTTTAGGTAGATGTCCCACCGTCTACTAAAGGTGTCGGCCTCTAGCCGAGAAGAATAGAGAAGGGTCGTAAATGTATATGACATGCATATATGGAGTGAAAAAATGGGAACAGATGGGGATGGACAGATGAGACCTTGGTCAAACGTGCCGAATGACAACACTGACCAAGAGGTCCCTGCCAAAAAACTTGCCAGCCGTTCTGGTATACAAGCATGCACAAGGCAGTTGCATTGACTAGGGCTATTGGTGAAGCTTCCAGCAACGGAACAGGATCCTGGGTGAGGCTTTTGGAACAGTGGCAAATGCCGCCTGGACCTAGGCCATCGGGATGCACCTAAAAACATTAGTAGCTTGACGGATTATAATACTGCCCAATACCCTGTTAATCAATGGATTATAGTGGGTGAGCGAGTTGTGCCCGAATATTGCTGACCAACGGATCTAGTACATGACAGACGGATGGGTGGACTAAAGTCATCCAGACGGAAAATCTAGTAGATGTATCTGTGCTTGTTAGCAAGAAATACTAGATTGGGAAAGGTCATAATCATAAACAAATTTTCAAATGGTCTGTGAGCTGATGCTGATTGATCAAGCATGCCAGACAGATTGCCGAGGGTGGGGCATTGCCTTCCAGTCGGCTGGAAAAACTGAAGTTCTTCTGAACTGGGTGGTTTCCGAATCTATACTGGTATTGGGTTGGAAATGCGGTGGCATGGATTTGTCTTGTTGGACACCCTCCTGGGACTAAGACAAATCCGGTGAAGCTATTAGCAGATCCTGGTTCAAAACAGTTAGAAAGGGCTACCAGGAGACCCGGTTCCAAATAACAAGATAGAAAGATCATTAAAAGGGTGTCTTGTGAGACCATATTCATAAACCATGGGTGCACGGAAAGTAGTTTGATTCTGGGTATACTGTCAAGCATCGGGTACTGATGGACTTTGGTACTGCCAAGGGGTCTTGGCGAAAGGTCGGGTGGACTATGGCCAAGTCCTGCAGGCCAAGAGTAGTGGCATTGGCTTCAACGTGCTCGTGCATTGTGCCCTACTTGCCATGCATGCCACTGTATTTGCCACAGATGGATACTCGGGGGGATGCTGATGATGCTGGCCCGAGTCAAGGACTTAACAGAAGAGAAGAAGGTAGAAGGGCCTAAGCCTAGTTGATACCCAGAATGAGGAAATATGTACATGCATGTCCTACTTATATAGGTTAAGAAGCGACATGTGGAATAAGGAATGTGGGACAACAAGGTATGCAGAGCATGTGGTTATTATCCACAACGAATAAAATTAGAACAAGGAATGCACAACGGGGATAGAACAATAAAAGACAGGATAATAGAATGTGTCCGAAGATAGGACAATAGGAAGTGGGTGAGTATAAAACAATGGGGTCATGACTGAGGATAATACAAGGACAGGAAGTCCCGAGGTGAAATGGACTGAGGAGTGTGGATGGCAGATGTACCGAGCCAGGACCGGCACACCAAGTGTTATGCATGCAGCGTGGACACTTGTATGTGGACGTAGGATGGTTGCTCGGTCAGCACTGGCAAATAATCGGGTCCTCAGTACGTGTACTTGACACTTGTATACATGTATCTATCCTTGTACTATCTTGTGCTGAGTAAAGACAAGGGGATGGGAAAAATACAAGGGTCTAAATGGGGGGTAAGAACAAGGGGTGAGGTATGCATTGGTTTAAGGTTGTCTAAGTGCAGAACCTTGTCTTCCAGAGTTGCAGAAAGTGTCCGGGTCAGACGCTGTGGTTTTCCAGTCGGGTTTGCAGAAAGTTTGTTTTGGAGAGTGGTCTGAGTCGGTTCATAACAATATCCCCCCTTTAGGGCCGAGCCCTTGAGGTCCTATGTCTGTTGAAGTGGTGATTAAGACGGATATGATCATGGGAGTGTTTATGGGCACCTTGTAGCTCATAGGTGCCGGTATCCATTTGTCTATAAAAGGGGGTTCCTCAGGGTTGGCGGGTTTCCCCTCAATGGATGACACAAGTTTGCTATGGATAGAAAATTCTGGGGCTTCCTCCCAATCCTTCCTGAATGGGGGGTCCCGGGTAGTTTCTTGGGTGGTCCTGGAAAAGGCCATGTGGCATTTGAGGAGTATCGAGGATGAACTGGTGGTCCTTCAGACTCGTGCTATTGGAGATGGTTTTCTTTCCGGTGAGCGGGTTCCTTGGACGTTCCTCTTCTTTAGATAACCTCTTCTTCTTTGTAAGGGCCTGGTCAAGTCCCCATCCCTCAACCTCCCAGAAGCATCTCCAGTGGTCACTCCGAGTGGGAGCCCTTCCTCAATAGTCTTGAGACCCAGCTGTTGGCCCAGTGGGTTCGACACCTGGGGCTTGTGACTGCGTCTGCTGATGTACCTGGTGGACCATTGTTGCAGTCGGAGGATCCGGGTGCTTTCGATTGGAATTCTGCATTTGTTGCTCTTCTAGACCAGGTCCAGGAGGAGTGGGTTCAGTCCCAGGGTGCTTTGGAGGCAGCTGGGGGTCATTTGGATGTTTTGGCATCAACAACAGAAAACCATTTGGAGGAGATGGCGTGGATCGTGCATCTTTCATCCCTTTTGTCATCAGTAGTTGAGGGTCGGGTGGAGTCTAGGTTGGGCATGTCACTCATAGGGTCCATGGTTCCCAATGATAGCAAAGTGTCTGAGGATCCTGTCCTCTAATATACGTCTAGCTCAAATGATTAAATGGCTTTAATGTTTTGATAAGTTATGGTGTCCGGTTGGTAGTGTTTTCCTCTACGGTTTGAGTGGGTACGCATGGTAAAAATCGGAGACTACTTCCATAGCATGTGCCAACTCCGTTGTGGGAAGCCAAGAGGTTTCTTCTTCCGTTTCTTCATATCCGGCCCATCTAACTAGGTATCTGAGTTGACAGCCGTGGCATTGGTCGATCTTTGAATCCAGGATTTCTGCTATTTCATACTCCAGCTCCCTGTCAATTTCGACTGGTGGTTGAGGGGGTATCATTCGACCGGGGAAGGTATTGGGGGTTGATGGTTCTAGCATGGATATGTGGAAAACAGGGTGGATTGACCACATGTTTTTCAGGAGGCAGAGGGTGTAGGATACTGGTCCCGCCTGAGCTATGACCTCGTAAGGGCCTAGGTATTCCTCGGATAATTTCTGGGATGGTCTCATGGTCCAGATATTGTCTAATTTGAGGAAGACTCGATCCCCGATCTTGATTTCTGGTGCTTGGGTGCATCATTGATCTGTGGAGGTGGTGTACCATTGTTGCACGGCAGCTATGTTTTTATGCAGTTCCTGGTATAGCTCATCTATATTTACCATGAAGTCACATGCCCTGGAGGAAGCTAGGTCTCGTTTGGGGTGGAAAGTGATGTCCAGGTGGTACCCTTTATTTGCGAAGAAGGGAGAGATGCCAGTTGTGGCATTGGGGGTGTTGTTGTAGGCAAACTCTGCAATTAGGAGGAGGTCCACCCAGTTGTCCTACTGGTAGCTGCAGTATACCCGGAGGTACTACTCCAGGGTTTGGTTCATTCATTCTGTCTGGCCATCGCCCTCTGGATGGTAACTGGAGGTGAAGTGCAGCCTCAAATCCAGAGCCTTTCCCAGGGACCTGAAGAAAGAGGACACGAACTCCGTTCCATGGTCCAAAGTGACGTGTGATGGCACCCCATGTTTGGAGAACACATGGAGCACACACAGTTTGGCCAGGATGGGGGCCATGATGGTGTTGTGGGTGGGGATGAAGATGGACTGTTTAGTGAGTTGGTCTACAACAATGAGGATAAAGTCAAAACCGGCTGATGGGGGTAGCTTTTTGATGAAGTCCATCGAGATGGAGTTCCATGGTCATGTTGGAACTGGCAGCTGTTTCAGGAGGCTGTATGGTTGATGTCTTTGTGATTTGGCCCGCATGCACATCGTGCAGGATTTGACATAGGACTTGATGGTTTTTCAGAGTTTGGGCCAGGTGTATTCCTGTCTAACAAGGTCTAGTGTTTGGTTTTGCCCAAAGTGTCCAGAAATGGGGTGGTCGTGCTTGTTCTGTAGGACCCATAGGCAAAGGTCTCCGCTATCGGGCATGTAGATGTGTTGGTTAAGGAGGAGGAGACCGTCCAGTGAGGCTGACCATTTCCCATTGGGGTTGTTGAACTTTCCCGATGTTTCCGCGTCACTCTGGGTTGCTGTGCGGATGTCGTTATGAAGCTGTTCCATGTCCATCATCGTGACTGCTGGGAGCATAGAGAAGTATAGTGATGTGGCACGAAGGGATGAAACCAGTTGTTCCATGGTGAATATGGGTTGGAGGTTGTGGGGGTTGACTGTAGCATAGCTGTTCCCTCCTTCCTTTGGGTAGATATCCCACCATCTAGTTAGTGCATCTGGTTTGGCTCCAAGGTGTCCAGGGCAGAAGCAGATGACCATGTTGAACTGTAAGAGAAATTATGACCAACAGACCTGCCGGTGGGTGAGGAGCTTGGTTGTTGAGAAGTATTCCAGGTTTTTATGGTCTGTGACTATGTCAACAGGGTTGGGGGACCCTTCCAGGTAGTGTCGCCAAGTTTTGAAGGCCTCGTAGATTGCAAGTAGCTCCTTATCGTATGAATGTCTGAGAGTGGAAAGTGATTGGATGTATGTCGTTGTCCGTAGGGGAGACTGTTAATAAGATGGCTGCAAGGGCGTAGTTGGAGGCATCTGTCTCAACGATGAGACAGGAACCAGGAATCCATTGGCTCAACACAGGGGCTGTTGTAAAGGCTTATATACATATATCTATCCTGGTACTATCTTGTGCTGAGTAAATACAAGGGGATGGGAAAAATACAAGGGTCTAAATGGGGGGTGAGAACAAGGGGCAAGGTACGCGTCGGTTTAAGGTTGTCTAAGTGTGGAACCTTGTCTTCTGGAGTTGTGGAAAGTGTCAGGGTCAGACACCATGGTTTTCTGGTGAGGTTTGTGGAAAGTTTGTTTTGGAGAGTGGTCTGAGTCAGTTGATAACATATATGTACTGAGATTCTGATAATTTGGCAGTGCCAACCAGACAGTCATTGTTTTGGAACCGTAAATGAGGTAACCCAAGAACCGTGACAAAACTTTGGTGTGAAGAAAGTCTAATCAAGTTCTCCGACAAGATGAGGGCAAGTGGAAGCCTGTCTGGGTTGATGTCCAAAAAGAATTGTTTAGAGGGGGCCTTGGCAGGTGCCTTTTCAATTATGTGTAGGAATAATAGTTTGTGTACGTGAACTATTATTCTACCCTTGTCTAGGATTATTTCCACGGATGTTCTATAAATCTGATTTAGTTCTTTTACTATGTTTTTGCGGACCTTTTATGTTTTAACCGAGAACCCTTTGATTAAGCACTGACCTTCGGATCAACGTACTCAAGAGAGGGAGACACTGACCTTCAGATCAACGTGTCTATGAGAAGGTGGCACTGGCCTTTGGACCAACATACCAGAGTGGCACTGACCTTCAGATCAACGTACCCAAGGGTGCTTGATGCACAAGATAATCCAATGGACTATGGGTGAAAGTAAGATAGATTGTTAAGTTTTTCTACGCTACAGAACTAGCCTCTATATATACTAATTCTAAGCTGATTATGTAACTCCCTGATAAGGCAAGACCTTCCTGAAATTAGTGGAAGGGTGTGGAAAGGAATGGAAGGTCCTGGAAGCCTGTGGCAGTTATGAGTCACCCTGTAGTCACAAATGAGTCACCCTATAGTCATTAATGAGTCATGTTCCCACGGCTAGTAGTCTCATGACTGGTCAAGTCATGAAATATTAATAGTAAGTAAGCCGAGCTTCTGGGCTGACCTATAGTGTAATAGCTATTACCTGAGCCCAGGAATTTGTTGTACAATTGAGTCTTGAGAGCTTGAACCAGCAATTTGGCACCAATTTCCATGTGTAATTGTTTGGCGCCTGGCTGTGGGTCCTTGTGGGTCCAAATAGAAATAAGCAAAAAATATAAGTGTTTTTGGAGGTTTCCTTGAGCTTGAGGACCTTGATGATTTAAGAGTTAATTACTTGTAGGTAATTCACTCTTAAATGGCCAGCCAAAGCATTATAATATTTTTTTGGTAGTCCAGATGAGACTGATTTAAGTTGGATTATTCCTTGGAGGAGAGGTTTGGATCTTGTAGGCTGATCCGGTTCAGAAGTCATGTAGAAAATAAGGGAGAGCTCCCCATTCCCTAACAGTCATCCTATGTCCATGTACAAGTGCTCATGCCACATACAAATCAATTTATACGCCAGTCTTGGCTCAGCACATCTGCCATCTACATTCCTTATCCCCATCCCTCATTCACTTTACCTTATTCACCATCTATTAATCTCACCCCATCCGCTCCTTAATCCTTGACCTGCCTCACCTCAGGACATTCTGTCCTTGTTCTATCCTTGGCCTCAACCCTATTGTTTTATAGTTGAGCACTTGTCAGGAGTCGGATACTGACAGACTTCGGTACTGCCGAGGGGTGTTGTCGAAAGGTCAGGCAGACTATGGCCAAGTCCTGCAGGCCAAGAGTAGTGGCGTTGGCTTCAACGTACTCGTGCATTGTGCCCTACTTGCCATGCGTGCCACTGTATTTGCAACAGACAGATACTCAGGGGGATGCTGAAGATGCCGGCCTGAGTCGAGGACTTAACAGAAGAGAAGAAGGTAGAAGGGCCTAAGCCTAGTCGATACCCAGAATGAGGAAGTAAGTACATCCATGTCCTACTTATATAGGTTAAGAAGCGACATGTGGAATAAGGAATGTGGGACAACAAGGTATGCAGAGCATGTGGTTGTTGTCTACAACGAACAAAATTAGAACAAGGAATGCAAAGCAGGGATAGAACAATGAAAGACAATATAATAGGATCGTGACTCGAAATGGGACAATAAGGAGTGGCCGAATATAAAACAATGGGTCATGTCTGAGGATAATACAAGGACGAAGAGTCCCGAGGTGAAACGAACCGAGGAGTGCAGATGGCGAATGTGCCGAGCCGGGACTGGCGCACCAAGTGTTATGCAGGCAATGCGGGCACTTGGTCGTGGATATAGGATGATTGCTCGGTCGGCACTGCCGGCGGATGGGTCTCGGTACGTGGACTTGACAGCACTCCCTATTGTCCTATCCCTGGCCACATTCCTATTAGTCTATCTTTAATTGTTCTATTCCTGTGTACATTCCTTCATTCTAATGTATACGGAGCATGTAGGTATTGTCTACAATGAGTAAACTTATTGTCCCACATTCCTTATTCCACATGTCACTTCTTAAACCTATATAAGTAGGACATGTATGTACTTATTTCCTCATTCTGGGTTTCAACTAGGCTTAGGCCCCTTACCTTCCCTCTCCTCTGTAAAGTCCTCTACTCAGGCTGGCACTTCAGCACCCGCAAGTACCTCTTCTGTCCCAAATTGGTGGCATGCACGGCAAGTAGGGTGCAATGCATGAGTACGTTGAACCCAAAGCCACTACTTCCACCCTGCAGGACTTGGCCATTACCTGTCTGCAACTTCGGCATTACCAAAGCTTGACAGCTTGGCAGAATTCCCAACAGCTGGACAGGCACCAGAAATGCTGATGATGAGTGGGCTGAGTACTAGTGCAATAGTACCAACTTCATGATGCTGGTGGGGAATCAGCCAAATCCAGTAGACTAATTGGGATGGCTTGCCTTTAACATACTCATGCATTCCACCCTACTTTCCATCTAATTTTAGAGAGATAGAGAACTCAGGAGAGTGCTGAGAGTGTCAGCCTGAGTGAGGACTTCAGATGGGAGGAGTAAAGGCAAGAGATGTATGCTAAGTCGATATTCAGAATGAGGAACTATCTACATCCATATGCTACTTATATAGATTAAGAAGCGAATGTGGAAAAGGGTAGTGTAAAGTATAAAGAAGGGGATAAGGTATGGAGAGCATGTGGGAGCATTGTAGACAATGCTCAAGAATACAACAATAAACATAAATGAAAATAGAACAATAGAATATGGCCAAGCATAAGATAGTAGGAGTGTGACTGAGAATAAAACAATAGGATGTGACCAAATATAAATAAATAGGGTCATGACCAAAAATAAGTCAATAGAAATGTCCTGAGGTAAAACAGGATGGGGGAGGAGATCAGGAATAAAAGAATAAACAAAGGTTGAAAGGGTGGGATGACGGGAAGTAGACTGAATGATGAACTGAATGTACCAAGCCAAGACCATGTACTAGTGAAGAAATGACTCGTCACTGATGTGTGGGATTAAATGGTAGAGATTGTTTGGCTGGTATGACCAAGTGAACTGAGGCTCTGTATCATATACTTAACAGCCCCTCACCAAGCTAGTGCTTAGGGGCTGGCTCATAGCTATATGCACGTGAAACACCACCCACATATGTGCTCCTCCTCAGTGATTGACATTCACTGAGGAGAATAATTAATTAGATTGCCCAGTAAACTCTCTGAACTGCTGTTGCAAGTTGCTTATTACTCTACAAACGACCCCTTCTCATGATACAATCCCAATAACACCACACTAAGATATTCCATCATATGTCCTCATATACATTTCACATGTCTATGTTCTCTTATCACATGTTTCTTACAATTCATATATATAAAAGAGAGATTATTACTCTGAATAACAAGTAGTTCAAGTTCTAATAACAAGTTCTCCTCTTATCTGAGTTCCCTCCAAATACTATTGCAGCAGTCTTTTTATTTGCTTGGCTCTTAGTCTTAACAGATTAAGAGTCTTATTCTTTACCACTACACTAAAAGGCATACATGCCATCACAAAATATAGCAGCAACTATAGTTACTACCCTGCCAAAGCATGATATCTACAAGTTCCATAACATCAAGCCAAAATTCACCTGTTAAGTACACAACACCAAGCCTTGGCCATACCAGCCAAATGATTCTTACTGTCTAATCCTACACAAGTGACAAGTCATTCTTCACTAGTATGTGGTCTCAGCTCAGTATATTCAGCTTGTCTCTTGGTTCATTCTCTTAATTAAAAGTTGGGGGAAATGGTGACGTACCTATTTTTTGATTTATTGATATATTTTTTGTATTTTTTACGGGTGTGTGTGATTTTATTATTCTTGTATATGCGGTGGTATGGCTGGCCTGTATCGAAGGTTTTAGATGCTGACCCAGGGATATGGCGCATGGTCGACCGGGTAGGAATAAATGCTGTGGGATGCTTGGCATGTAGAAGCGTATGAGGGAAAACACTGTAGTTATGGTGTACTACACCTAGAGAGGTTATCTCGGCATATCCGGGTTCTTGACGAGATGGTTGAAATATATGTAGATTCGAAGATTTGGTTTATGCATGCAGGCGTCGAGTGTAGCAATCGATCGAGGGACAGATGGGACTAGAAGTAATTTTGTATTCTAGTAACTATCTAGTTTTTATATCTAAGTGAAATATGGCATGAAAAATAAAGTTTTCCTAATGCGGCGCCAGTGTTATAGATCCGGATGCAAGGTTGCTGCCCTATTTCTTGATTCCCCTTCCACATCATCGACTATCCTGTCTACTAAATTATGCTATGCATGAAATCTTCAGCATCCATGTGAGTCCTTTCCCTAGATCCTACCCCAGTCGGAATTTCCTCTAACCTCTTATCATATCTCCCTCAATAACAGCGTTATTGCATCTTGACATGGTCGTGTGTCGGTCCTCATCGCGTAAGTCCTTTCCTGTACCTATTGTCTGTCTCACCTCCACTGATCCTGCTCTACCCCTCCGCGTCTCACCCTATAATCCTGTCCCTGCATCTCCTTCGTTCATGCGCATTTATCATAAACAATGTTTTATTCATCTGTTTCATATCGCAATGTTGTGTGAGTTGTATCGGTGATATGTGTATTGGTTTTTACTAACTGTCCATGTGTCCTTGAATCGTCCCTTCTATGTTCCTCGGCCGCTCTGTCTGTCTGTTCCTGCTACCGGCCTCTCTCTATCCCGCTCTACCGCCCCTTGTTTCAACACATTCAACTTCATCCCATCACTTCCCATCCCCTTCTGTCATTGCTTATGTTTTTATGCATCTTGTTTCTATTTGTTTCAATCATGTTCTATGCTTGGTTGTTTAACCAGACTTTCCATACCCCGTTCCCATCTCTTATCTTTTTGTATACTTTTGGTTCTGTTACCCTGTAACATGTCAAGGTCATTCATCCCCACCTCTTTGACTATATAAGTAGTGCATCAGATGTATGGAGTTCTTCATTCTGATAATCAACTATAGCAATCATCTATGCACTCTCTGTCTAAGTCCATACTTGGGCTGACACTCTCAGCACTCTCCTGAGTTATCCTTTTTTTTCAAAATCCAGTGTTATTACAGAAAAAGGGTGTAATGCATCAGTACATTGAAGCCAGCCATGTCTATTTTGTCTATTGGACTGGGCTGATACCCTACTATCATTGTATTCTTAGTACTATTGCACTAGTATTTAGCTCATGCAGTCTTGGAACTTTGGTGCTTTATAGTATGATCAGAACAGACCTATCTTCTGTAGAACACTTATTACCATATTCCCCCTTGAACTATATCATCAACCCATTATAAGAACAGCCAGCTCATCCCACTCAACTCATTTGAACTACATGCTCCATCTATTCACTGATATCTCAAACTGGCACCCATCTAATCTGAGTGTGATCAGGATGATTCTGATGGCTCCCATAGTTTAACCACCACCACCACCACCAACACCACTACTGCCTGTTGAACTCTCAGGATAGCTTCCTGCAGTATCATTAGCTACCATAATTGAATAACTTAGTACTCTAATATACAGAATCACTTACCCTAACACCAAGACTGCTAAAACAGTGACAATCTCTCTTGATGCACTGCACCAAAGCCACAACCCCATTTCTATAACCCAATCAACACTCATAGATTCACAACCTACAGTTGAGAAAAGTATATAAGCATCATCTCTACCCACTTAGGCCTTCCAAACACCAAGCAACCTGCTGGGAAATGCACCTATACAGCTGTCTTTATCTCACCTACTCTGCCAGCTCCACAGCCATGTCCTGAATCTAGAACACCATTCTGTAATATATGATTTGACCTCACACTTTTCCAGTCTAATTGCAAAAATCCAGTGCTCTCAGGCCTATCTGACGAGGAGCTAGGAGAGGAAATTGCCAGAGCCATTGAAGAGGCCGATTGCTGGTTTGAAACAAGATCTTATACACCAGATGCGGATGGGAATGAGGACATAGAGAACATCCTACCGTGAATCCATGCTGCAGGTCAATACCAGAGTGGGGATATCTGGATTGCAACTTGCAATGAAGCTGAACAAATATATCTTACTTCCACAGCACACCACTGGCTCCCCAAACTCTCTGATCAGCTCTCTGTCAGCCAAAAGACTTTCCCAGTCATTGTTCATAGCATTCCCACCATATTTGGCACCTCATGAGACAGCTGCAATGTTATCTCTCTCATTAACCAGAATGACCACATCATCACTCAACCCTCAACACTCTAACAGATTGAACTCCTCTCCTACCCATAGAAAAATCAGCAAAATAAAACACACATGTCTATAGTAATAGCTGCAACAGCTACCACATTGTATTATGGGGTCACCTCCACCTGACAACAAAATTCCTAGATCACCCACTTCAATGCTATAATTGTCATCAATTTGGTCACTTTGTATGGCTCTACAAGAGGACAACATCTTGTGGACAATGCTCAGGCAAATACATAACACAAGATTGCCTTTGTCCCAATGAAGAAAATTGCGACAAGCCCATACTGTGTCAACATGTCATACTGAGATGTGCCATCTGCCCAGGAGCTCATGCAGCAACAAGCTGAGAATGTCCAATGTGTAAAGTGGCCTTGGACCTCCATGCACACAAACTTGCTGAGGAAGGTCCCCTTTTTGAGGCCTAATCCAGCCAACAACACACTCTAAACTAGCTGCACCTGTCCACTGCTTGACACCCTAATCCCTGATATATAATGTTTCTGCAAAACACATTGACCAAAATACCCATTGTATCACCAATCCTGGCCCACCCATTTTGGACTGGACATGGGCCATCTGTGACATTCTGGCAACTTGCTGGCATACCATAGAAATCAATAGGGCCTTGTTTTTCCCC
>QLPG01003101.1:0-11283 GCA_003314385.1 Gomphus sp. MG54
CCAGATGATAATACTCATGAACTCAATGATGATGAGCTCATCAAAAGAGCATTCCTGCATATGGTGCAACCTCAGCCCCCTGACTTGAACTCTCAAGCCAAGGTTCAGGACTCCAAGGTTTACGATGGCACAGACCAAGCTAAGCTCCATACATTCTTTCTTCAATGCATGCTGAACTTCTGCAACTGCACATCCACCTTCAATTTGGACACATCAAAGATTCAGTATACCATCTCATCCCTCTTGGGCCCAGCCCTCTAATACTTTGAATCCACCATCCTTGGTGAGATCTATCCAGAACCTTTGTGGCTCACCAACTGGAGAGATTTTCACTCCAAACTTGAAGTAAGCTTTGGACTATTCAATAATGCTGCACAAGCAGAAATTGAACTCAAAAAAATAGTCATAAAGGAACATCATAAAGCCACACTGTACTTCATCAACTTTGCCCATACATCCACCCATGCTCAGTGAAATGACACCATCCTTGCTCATGTGGAATACAAAAGTCTGGCCAAAAGAATCAAGGACAGCCTCCTGCATTTCCCCTGCTTCAAGTCCCTCACCAAGCTTTGACAGTTCACATTGGAAATTGACAGTAGATATTGGGAACGTAAGGAGCACAAGAATCTCACAAATCCTAACTGAGGTTCAACTTCAACCTCATCCAATTGGCAGACCTCCAATCAGTCCAACAACCAGTCCTCTAATGACTCCAACAATTAACGGGGCAACAATAACAGTGGCAGCTTGAAGTCTTCAAGCTCTGCCAATCAGCCCAACTTTTGTCAAAGCTAGGGAAAGATGGCAAACTTCTGCTAGAGGAATGCCAGAGCCAAATTAATCAAGGTCTCTGTCTCCTGTATGCCTCCAAAGGCCACATGGTCAAGGACTGCCTGAAGGCCACTTTAAAGGCAGGTATTCCCTCAAATACCAAAGCTCATGCCACTAAGACAGGCACTGAGACTGAGGCCAATGAAACCCTGGCTATAGAATCAAAAAAATTGAGAGCAACCTTGGTACTGTATGAACTGGGGATTGTGGTGACCTTGCTCACATACTTTTCTTAAACACCATTTTCACTCCCTTAAAAAATTCTTTAGTACTTACTCTGTTCTGTTTATATACATCTGAAATTCTATTAGCCATGCTTGTTGATTGCAGTTCTTCTGACTGCTTCATAGAATCACAAGTAGTACAAAAATATTTATTACCTACTAGTTCCATACCTCCAATTCCCCTGAAACTATTTGATGGCTCTACTAACTCAACCATCACACAGGCAACTTTTGCCTATCCATTTTCTGACTGGCAAAATTTAGACAGTTACTTTCTACATAACTTCATTGGATAGTAGTTTCTCTGCGGTACTGGCTCACCTTCTACAATCATTTATTGACTGGGTATTGGGCAGTATTACCTTCAAGCTCTCAGAACCAGCCCCCATACCAACCCCTCTGGCTACTTTAGCTCATAGCACCTCACTTTCTTGCAACCCTTTGCCACCTCTGAAGTTGACAGCTCCTCGGATAGCACTAGTCAATGCTAACACTTTTGTACATGCTTGCAAACTAGAAGGCTCCCAGGCATTCCAACTAGACCTTGCTGACTTCAACAAATTCACTTGTAGGATGACAACAGTCAACTCCTCTGAAACCCTGGACAGTATCAAGCAACATGTCCCTGAACAGTACCATGACTTCACTGATGTGTTCAGCAAAGTTCAAGACAACACACTGGCCCCACATAGGTCTTATGACCTCAAGATCAGCCTCAAGAAAGGGACCTTGCCTCTGCTTGGCCCTATCTATTTGCTCTCGGTTTCTGAACTTTAAGCACTTTGTGAATTCCTCAATGAACATCTCAATATGGGGTTTATCTGCCCATCCCACTCTTCACATGGAGCACCCATATTATTTGTATAAAAAATGAATGGTTCCTTATGACTGTTATGTCCCATGCCCCCAACAAACCCATACCAACCCCCACAACCACCCACCCCCATTTCCGAAACCTCCCTGACCACGGAAGGACAGATGATCACCTTCCGTGGTTCCTGTTCCTATGACGTCCGTCCGAGCCCCACTAGTCCGATCCCGATTTCTGTAACCAAGGTTCCACATTTTGATAACTGACACGCCAGTCTATCACATACCTTACTCCCTTGTTCTTCTTTCCTATTGACCCCTTGTACTCCCTTTCTCCTTGTTTTATGACCAGCAAAGATAGTACAAGGATAGTCGCATGTATATAGTCTCCCAGTCGACTGGACTGTTCACCAGTATGAATATCGACTTAGTCTACCCCCTAGTTTCTGATTCATTTCTAGTAAACTCCCGTCTCCTTTCCGAAATTAGAGACAGACAATCAAGGAGGGTGCAACACATAAGTTGAAGCCAAGTCCCTCCAACTTCAAACACCTCAGTGACCGGATCGAACCAATCTGCGACCAACCCTAAGCTCCCGGCGCTCCCATCCCCATCTGTAATCCATCCCCGACTTCCGTCCTCGGCCTTTGGCCCCTTCACGGACCTCTATGCTAACCTGGATAGCCCTTTCGGAAGTATTAGCTAAGTGCCTGACATGCAGACTTAACAGTATATTTGTACTCACACTCCTGATCGTCATGAAAAATAAGGCACGAGCAAGATTCTTATGAGCATGCACTAGACCCCTCTTTCTATGGGCACCACTCTCGAAGAGCGCCCCCGTACCACTGGGAAACATGACAAATCTCGCCAAAGCTATCACTACGCTAACAAACAGCCTAGCCACCTCCAGGAAATTGAGACCTCCTATAAAAGTTCAAAGCCTAGACCCTTTCGATGGTTCCAACCCCAGAAAATTACAAACCTTCCTCGTACAGTGCAACCTAATTTTTCGGGATGACCCAGAAACCTTCAGCACCAGTAGCACCAAAGTAACCTACGTGCTATCATATCTGACTGGAACTGCCCTGGACTACTTTGAACCTACCTTCACCGCCCATGACAAACCCCTCTGGCTCCACGACTATAACAAATTCACTTCTGAACTCAAAAAACAAATTTTGGCCCCTATGACCTGGAAGGTGAGGTGGAACTGGACCTTAAGAAACTCCGCATGTGTAATGACCAACACATCATGGAATATATGGTTGAGTTCAACCACCTCACCACCCATACCCTTTGGGACGACTCCACCCTTTGCCATCAATACTACAAGGGGCTCCCTGGAAGAATTAAGGACAAAATAGCTAGAACAGGAAAACCATCCTCCCTGACAGAACTTTGCCTCCTGTCCCGATCCATAGATGCACGATATTGGGAACGAAAATCGGAAGTCACCAAGGAACTCACCTGGACACTCGACCCCCAACAGATGCCCAAACTTGACAAGAATGGGAAACTCACACCCCTAGAACGACAACACCCTTTCAGGCAGGACCTCTGCTTATTCGGTGGCAAAGCAGGCCACAGGGTCAAAAAATGCCCCAAGAAGGAAAGCACTGACTTGGCAACAACAACCCTGGCACGGATGAAGGAACGTTCCGAAGCCGTCGACACTCCTGTCATACTCCAACTCAATGCATCCACCCTCTCAAGCCCAAATGCACTGACCATTTGCCTAACCTCTGACTCCCTACCAGGACAATATCTGAACATGCTCGTTGACTCAGGGTCGACACACTGTTTCCTCGACTCAGGACTAGCATCTAGATACAACCTTCAGTGCTAAGACATCACACCCATTCCACTAAGACTTTTCGATGGGACCTCCAACTCTATCAAGCGTCGGTTACTGACAGACTTCGGTACTGCCGAGGGGTGTTGTCGAAAGGTCAGGTGGACTATGGCCAAGTCCTGCAGGCCAAGAGTAGTGGTGTTGGCTTCAACGTACTCGTGCGTTGCGCCCTACTTGCCATGTGTGCCACTGTATTTGCAACAGACAGATACTCGGGGGGATGCTGAGGATGCCGGCCTGAGTCGAGGACTTAACAGAAGAGAAGAAGGTAGAAGGGCCTAAGCCTAGTCGATACCCAGAATGAGGAAATATGTACATGCATGTCCTACTTATATAGGTTAAGAAGCGACATGTGGAATAAGGAATGTGGGACAACAAGATATGCAGAGCATGTGGTTATTGTCCACAATGAACAAAATTAGAACAAGGAATGCAAAACGGGGATAGAACAATAAAAGACCGGATAATAGAATCGTGACTCAAGATGGGACAATAGAGAGTGGCTGAATATAAAACAATGGGGTCGTGTTCGAGGATAATACAAGGACAGGAAGTCCTGAGGTGAAATGGACCGAGGAGTGTGAATGGTGGATGTGCCAAGCTGAGACCGGCACACCAAGTGTTATGCATGTGACGTGGGCACTTGGTGTGGATATAGGATGATTGCTCAGTCGGCAATGCCGGCGGATGGGTCTCGGTATGTGGACTTGACAGTATCCCCCCCTTAGCAGCTGAACCCCTGAAGCTGGAAATTAAAAGCAAGGTCCAGAACGCCTAAATGTAATATTGCGGATAGTGTGGGAAGTTTCCGGATTTCTCATAGACCAACTGCATATCCCTACTCATCGTCATCAAAAAACACCCAGAACAAAATGCATGCTGAGACCAACACTGTCGAACAGGAGAACGATGGAAAATAGGTTATCCATGAACGTGATCCAGCATCGATACAAAGTGTGGGGCGAGATTCGCAGAACCCCAGGGAAACTTCGAATAGTGCGGATGGGGAGGGTGTTTTAGCAAGGGTGGTGGAGGAGGATGTTACAGTTGGGACGGATGAAGCAGAACCCAGAGAATAAATCACCATTGGGAGACTAACCGTGGCAACATGGGAATCTTTGGACGATGCAGAGGATGGCCAAGAGACTGTGGATGAATGGGCCGGAATGGCTGGGAGGGTAGAAGTCCCCAGAACCTCGGTGGTCCCAAAGGTCTATGGGCGGAAAAGGGGTAGGAGTGCAGAGGCGGGGCCCAGCAAGGGGTCTAGTATGCGAGGATGGGGAGGAGATGTACGGGTGAGTGGTAATCCAGGTTTTTTATTTCCTGCTGATTGACATGTTTCTTGTAGCATAAAAACAAACTGGCCCGGGACGAAGTCAGCCCGATGGTTTGGGACTCAGTGGAGGGTGCAGATGGGGCAGTAGAGCCCCTGAGTAAAAGGCCGAAATGGGCCTGTACCCAAAAACCAAGTGGGAAGGCTATCAAACCCGAAGTCCCGCTGGCTGGGGGGTCAGGACAGAAACAGGCGAAGAAGATGGGGAGGTCAGATAGGCTGGAACAGATAGAGCGGAGGCTTGGGGAGATGCACAGGAGGATACAGAGTATGGGGAACGTAATGTTGGTCCTTCTTGAGGGCAATTCAGGTTATTTGGGAAACCCAAAAATGCAGGAAGAGTTAAGGAGTGCATTGTGAGAGGAGGAGGAGATGGAAGAGCAAGGGAGGAATGAGGAGGAGGAGGAGAGGAATGAGGATGAGTATGTGGAGATAGATTAAGGAAATAATGAATATTGTATATATATATATTTTCTTTTGAAGAAAGAAAAGTGAAAGAAATTAAGGAAAAACACAACAAGTCGGAGGTGCCAAGGTGTTTGGTAGAGCAGCTGTGTTGCATTGATGGGAGAAGAGGGTGACGGATGGACTGGGGCAGAAGGAAGGATTAGAGGTTGAAGGTGGGATGAGGGGATATTTTTTCGTGATTAAAAGTGGTCGTAGGGTCGTGAGCGGAGTGTCAGAAGTGTATGGGGGAGTGGCTGGAGAAGGATCGGGGGAGAGGGGGACGTGATAGGTGACAGAATGGAATGGGGGGAGTGGAGAATGGGACAGAAGGTGATAGATGGAACGGAGAGTGAAAAATGGGGGTGGTTTTTGGGAGAAAGACGTCTTCAGGAGGGGAGTTTGTGCAGTTTGAAAAGGTTTCTAGCTGGTCACCACCCCCCCTTTTAGGTAGACATCCCACCGTCTACTAAAGGTGTCGGCCTCTAGCCAAGAAGAATGGAAAAGGGTCGTAATTGCATATGACATGCATATATGGAGTGAAAGAACAGGAACAGATAGGGATGGATGGGTGAGACCTTGGCCGAATGTGCCGAATGACAACATTGACCGAGAGGTCTCTGCCAAAAAACTTGCCAGCTGTTCTGGTATACAAGCATGCACAAGGCAGTTACATTGACTAGGGCTATTGGCAAAGCTTCCAGCGATGGAACAGGATCCTGGGTGAGGCTTTTGGAACAGTGGCAAGTGCCACCTGGACCAAGGCCATCGGGATGCACCTAAAAACATTAGTAGCTTGATGGATTATAATACTGCCCAATACCCTGTTAATCAACAGATTATAGTGGGTGAGCGAGTTGTGCCCGAATATTGCTGACTGACGGATCTAGTACATGACAGATGGATGGGTGGACTGAGGTTGTCCGGACAGAAAATCTAGTAGATGTATCTGTGCTTGTTAGCAAGAAATACTAGATCAGAAAAAGTCATAATCATAAACGAATTTTCAAATGGTCTGTGAGCTGATGCTAATTGATCAAGCATGCCGGACAGATTGCCGAGGGTGGGGTGTTGCCTTCCAGTCGGCCAGAAAAAACTGAAGTTCTTCTGAACTGGGTGGTTTGCGAATCTATACTGGTATTGGGTTGGAAATGCAGTGGCGTGCATCTGTCTTGTTGGACAACCTCCTAGGAGTAAGACGATCCGGTAAAGCTATGAACAGATCCTGATTCAAAACAGTTAGAAAGGCCACCAGGAGACCTGGTTCCGAATAACAAGATAGAAAGATCATTAAAAGGGTGTCTTGAAAGACCATATTTGTAAACCGTGAGTGCACAGAAAGTAGTTTGATTCTGGGTATACTGTCAAGCGTCGGTTACTGATGGACTTCGGTACTGCTGAGGGATGTTGTCGAAAGGTCGGGTGGACTATGGCCAACTCCTGCAGGCCAAGAGTAGTGGCATTGGCTTCAACATACTCGTGCATTGTGTCCTACTTGCCATGCATGCCACTGTATTTGCAACAGACAGATACTCGGGGGGATGCTGAGGATGCCGGCCTGAGTCTAGGACTTAACAGAAGAGAAGAAGGTAGAAGGGCCTAAGCCTAGTCGATACCCAGAATGAGGAAATATGTACATGCATGTCCTACTTATATAGGTTAAGAAGCGACATGTGGAATAAGGAATGTGGGATAACAAGATATGCAGAGCATGTGGTTATTGTCTACAACAAACAAAATTAGAACAAGGAATGCAAAACAGGGATAGAACAATAAAAGACCGGATAATAGAATCGTGACTCAAGATGGGACAATAAGGAGTGGCCGAATATAAAACAATGGGGTCGTGTCCGAGGATAATACAAGGACAGGAAGTCCTGAGGTGAAATGGACTGAGGAGTGTGAATGGTGGATGTGCTGAGCCGAGACCGGTGCACCAAGTGTTATGCATGCGACATGGGCACTTGGTTGTGGATATAGGATGATTGCTCAGTCGGCAATGCTGGCAGATGGGTCTTGGTACGTGGACTTGACAAACTCCTCCATTTGCAAGACCATTGAACTTCTGGTTCGCTTCCCCCAAGGGGAATGACACTCCGTGACCTTTTTTGTAACTCCGCTAGACTCGAGCTGCTCAGTGGTCCTGGGACATAACTGGCTCACCTGCTTCAATCCAATGATTGACTGGGTCTTGGGTGACATATTCTTCAGGCTCCTGCCGCCGACCGACTCCGTGAAACTGCCCAAACCTATAGCCCCCTCTCGTCACTCACCTGACCCCCTGAGAAAACCACTCATCATGCCCAAGGTGGCGTTGATCAATGCAGCAGCATTCATCCACATCTCAAAGATGGAGGGTACCCAGACCTTCCAACTACTACTCTCCGACCTCGACAGAATCAAGGACGGTCCTGTAGACCTATCCAACGTCCCGAACGAATACCACGAATTTCAGGACATCTTTAGTAAAAACGTGCCAACACCCTGGCCCCACACTGACCCTAGGACCTAAAGATAGACTTAGAGGAGAGAGCCTCACCCCCCTTTGGCCCCATCTACTCCTTGTCAGAAAGTGAGCTGAAATCGCTGTGCAAATTCTTGGACGAACACATATCCATGGGTTTCATCCGCCCATCCCGCTCACCTGGCGGGGCACCTGTCCTGTTCACCTGAAAGAAGGACGGTTCCCTACGATTATGCGTTGACTTTAGAGGACTCAAAAAAATCACAAAAAAGGACCGGTACCCACTGCCCCGCATCTCTGACCTACTTGACAGCCCCCGTAAGGCTAGAATCTTTACTAAAATAGATCTACGACATGTGTATCACCTCGTCTGCATCCGAGGAGGCGATGAGTGGAAAACCGCCTTCCGCACCTGCTACGGATCCTTCGAGTGGCATGTCATGCCCTTCAGATTGAGCAACTCCCCAGCCGCCTTTCAACGCCTCATGAACGACATCTTCTCCAACCTCCTTGATGTATCGGTGCTGGTCTACCTAGACGACATCCTGATATACTCTGATAACCTGGAAGAACACAGGAAACATGTGTGTGAAGTCCTAAAACGACTCTGAACGAACCACCTGTATTCCCGTGTGGACAAATGCCAATTCCACGCCGACACAGTGGAATACCTGGGATACATCCTATCTCCAAATGGCCTCACCATGGCCAATGACAAGATCAAGGTGATCCAGGACTGGCCTGAACCGCGCAAAGTCAAGGATGTCCAGTCTTTCCTTGGATTCACAAACTTCTATAGATGTTTCATTTTCAACTACTCCGACATCATGATTCCACTAACCCATTTGACACGGAAGGATACACCTTGGAACTTCTCCAAAGACTGCAGGACGTCCTTTGAAACCCTCAAAAAGGCCTTCACCACAGCCCCAGTGTTAAGCCAATAGACCCCCGGCTCCCAACTCGTCATTGAGACAGATGCCTCCGACTACACCCTGGTGGCCATCTTATCCATAATCTCCCCACATGGACAATGAGATACACCCGATCACCTTCCACTCCTGGACATTTTCACCCCCAGAACTGAACTATGACGTACATGATAAGGAGCTACTCGCCATCTTCAAGGCCTTCAAAACCTGGTGACATTACCTGGAAGGCGCACCCCACCCCATCGACGTTGTAATGGGCCACAAAAACCTAGAATACTTCTCGATGACCAAACTTCTCACCCACCGACAAGTCCAATGGTTGGAATACCTTTCACAATTCAACATGACCATCCGTTTCTGCCCGGGACACCTTGGAGCCAAACCGGACGCACTAACCAGACGATGGGACGTCTACCCCAGAGAGGGAGGGAACAACTATGCCATGATCAACCCTCACAACCTCTGACCCATTTTCTCCACAGAACAGCTATCCACCTCCCTATGGGCCATGGCACTATACTTCCCATCACTACGGGCTGCCGCAATAATGGACACAGAATGACTCCACAATGACATCCGCGTAGCAATCCGAAATGACCCAGAAACCTTGGAAAAACTCGACAACCCCAATGGAAAATGGTCAGCCACACCAGACAACCTCCTCCTTGACCAGCATATCTACGTCCCAGACAGCGACGACCTCCACCTACAGATCCTACAAGACAAGCATGACCACCCTGTCTCTGGACACTTCAGACAAAATCAGACGCTTGACCTCATCAGGAGGGAGTACACCTGGCCCGGACTCCAAAAAACCGTGAAGTCCTACATCAAGTCCTGCACAACCTGCATGCATGCCAAAACACAAAGACACTGACCGTACGGCCTCCTGAAATAGCTACCGGTCCCCATATGCCCGTGGAACTCCATATCAATGGATTTCATCGAGAAACTACCCCCGTCGGCCAGCTACGACTCCATCCTCGTCAGCGTAGATTGACTCACTAAACAATCCATCTTGATCCCAACCCACGACACCATCACATCCCCCCTCCTAGCCAAGTTGTTCGTGCTCCACGTATTTTCAAAACACGGGGTCCCATCACACGTTACCTCGGACCACGGAACAGAATTTGTGTCTTCCTTCTTCAGGTCCCTGGGGAAGGCCCTAGACATGAAACTACACTTCACTTCCAGATACCATCCAGAAGGCGATGGACAAACCGAACGGATGAACCAAATGTTGGAACAATACCTCCGGGTCTACTGCAATTACCAGCAGGACAACTGGGTGGACCTCCTCCCAATCGCAGAATTTGCCTACAACAACACCCCCAATGCAACAACTGGAATATCGCCCTTCTTCGCCAACAAAGGATACCACCCGGAGATCACCTTTCACCCCGAGCGAGACCTGGCCTCCTCAAGGGCACACGACTTCGCAGTGGACCTAGATGAACTGCACCAGGAGCTCCGCAGAAACATATCCATGGCCCAGCAACGCTACGCCGCCTCCGCAGACCAATGCCGTTCCCAAGGACAAGAGGTCAAGGTCAGAGACAAAGTCTTCCTCAAATTGGACAACATCCGGACCACAAGACCCTCCCAGAAGCTGTCCAAAAAATACCTAGGACCCTATGAGGTCATAGCTCAAGTAGGACCGGTATCCTACACCCTTCACCTTCCGAAAAACATGAGGTCGATCCACCCCGTCTTCCACGTCTCAATGCTAGAGCCTTCAACCCCCAACACCTTCCCCAACCACGCGATACCACCGCAGCCGCAAATA
This sequence comes from Gomphus sp. MG54, assembly GCA_003314385.1. Lineage (NCBI taxonomy): Eukaryota > Fungi > Basidiomycota > Agaricomycetes > Gomphales > Gomphaceae > Gomphus > Gomphus sp. MG54. Next base: position 10,686 of record QLPG01003101.1, read on the forward strand.
GAAATCAATGGGGAACCCGAATACAAAATAGCAGAAATCCTAGACTCAAAGATCGATCGTTGTCATGGCTGCCAACTCCGATACCTAGTCAGATGGGCTGGTTATGAAGGGACAGAAGAAGAGACCTCCTGGCTCCCTGCCACAGAACTAAACCACATGAGAGAGGTAGTTTCAGACTTTCACCGTGCCTATCTGCTCAAGCCAGGCCCAGGAAGACCAAACGACCAGTCTTGATCACCCTGTACATCGTTCGACAGCCAAGGACCTCGAGGGCTCGGTCCTAATGGGGGGTACTGTTATGTCCCATGCCCCTAACAAACCCATACCAACCCCAACAAACCCATACCAATCCCCATTCCCAAAACCTCCCCGACCACTGAAGGATGGACGTTCACCTTCTGTGGTTCCCATTCCCGTGACATCTGTCCGATCCCCTGCTAGTCCGATCCCAATTTCTGTGACCAAGGTTCTGCATTTTGATAACCGACGCGCCAGTCTATCGCGTACCTTACTCCCTTGTTCTTCTTTCCTATTGACCTCTTGTACTCCCTTTCTCCTTGTTTTATGACCAGCAAAGATAGTACAAGGATAGTCGCAT
>QLPG01003110.1:0-24499 GCA_003314385.1 Gomphus sp. MG54
TCTCAGTATGAATGACTCCACACAGGTATGATGCAGCATTCTATGATATATCGTCTTACTCTCCGAAAGCGCAAATGTATGATACTTCTTGGAGCCAATGATATAACCTCAAGGGAATCGAACGTCTCCGAGATTATCTAGAGCCTCCAGCCGCTTTCGTTTCCTGTAACGAATCGATCGATAAATGAATCTTGGAGAGAAAAGTGAAATGTCACAGACTGCAAACACGCCTGGGACGTCATGCTTCGATGCTAAGGCGATCTTCAACCGTGACCTGGAATTTTTTGAATGGGGCTGCAACCGGAATTCGAGGTCCACCAGTAATAATGGAAGCGATTATCAAACCATCGTACTAAGAACATGTGTTTGAGTGAGAATTCACTATCAAGTTTTTCTTATCTATCTACAAAGGTATAAACAACACCATCCCAGACCTTATTATATATTGTATGGTCAATGCCAATATGGAATATTATCAGGTGTGTTTTTGAATATAGTGTGAGGATGCATGTGTAGAGATGCTGTTGAACAGAGTTGATCAGAGATATAGAGTTAGCAAGAGGAACAGAATAAGTTGGAGATCAGACAAGATAGGCTTCAGCTCTCAGTTACACCTTAGGTGGTGGTAGTCACTGTCAGGGGATGACCCATTGCCAGGCTCCCAGCACACAAGCCAAGGTTTTGGGTGTTTGGTTTGGAATGCTCCCTTAGGACTAAGAAATCATGTCTTGTGTTTTGGAACTGTAAAAGAGGTGACCTGAGAACCATGATAAAACTTTGGTGTGAAGAAAGCCTAATCAAGTTTTGTGTTGAGTCCATGTGTCAGGCGCTTAGCTAGTACTTCCGAAGGAGCTATCTGGGTTGGTGTGAAGGTCCGTAACGGGGCCGAAGACCGAAGACGGGGATCGGACGGACTATGGACGGAGGCGGAGGTGCCGGAAGCTTAGGGTAGGTCGCGGAATGGTGCAATCCGGTCACTGAGGTGTTCGAGGTCAAAGGGACTTGGCTTCAACTTATGTGTTGCGCCCTCCTCGATCGTCTGTCCCTAATTTCGGAGAGGAGACGGAAGTTTACTGGAGTGAATCGGAAACTAGGTGGACTAAGTTGATATTCGTACTAGCGAACAGTCTAGTCGACTGGGAGACTATATACATACGACTATCCTTGTACTATCTTTGCCGGTCATAAAACAAGGGAAAAGGGAGTACAAGGGGTCAATATAAAAGAGAGAACAAGGGAGTGAGGTACGCAATGGTCCTGCACATCGGTTATCAAAGTATTAAGTCTTCGGTCGGAGATGGACTCGGAGATGGTGTCTTGGTCATGACGGGAACGGAAGCGGGAAAGCGGATTCTCGGTCAGACTTGTTGGGGATGGAGATTACAGAAAACAATCCTTCGTCCTTTCGGTCGGAAAGGTCTTGGAATAGGGGAGGGTGGTTGTGGGGGTTAGTGTGGGTTGTTGAAGGCATGGGCTATAACATTTTGCAACAAGATGATAGCAAGTTAATGCCTGTCCAGGTTGATGTCCAAAAAGAATTGTTTAGATGGGGCCTTGGCAGGTACCTTGTCAGTTATGTGTAGGAATAATAGTTTATGTGCATGAACAATTATTCTACCCTTGCCTAGGAATATTTCCATGGATGTTCTACAAAATCTGATTTAGTTCTTTTATGGTGTTTTTGCATACCTTTTATATTTTAGTTGAGAAACCTTCTACTTCAGTAGAAGGGTTTGAGATTTAATCTTTGTGTCAAGTACACATACCAAGACCCAGTAATTTGGCAGTGCCAACCGAGCAGTCATTCTATACCCACGTACAAGTGTCTACACCACATTCATGTCACTTGGTATGCCGGTCTCAGCTTAGCACATCCACTACCTACATTCCGTATCTATGACCCTTCACATACTCTATGCAACTCACCATCCATTAATCCCACCATGCCTACTCCTCATTTCTCAATCTGCCTCACCTCGGGACTTCCTGTCCTTGTTTTATCTTCGGTGGCAACCATTGTTTTATAGTCGGGCACCCCCTATTGTCCTATCCTTGGCCGCATTTCTATTATTCTATTGTTAAGTCCGCGTGTCAGGCGCTTAGCTAGCACTTCCGAAGGGGTTTTCCGAGCTGATGTGAAGGTCCGTAACGGGGCCGAAGACCGAGATCGGGGTCGAACAGATTACGGACGGAGACGGAGGTGCCGGAAGTTTAGGGTAGGTCACGGAGTAGGTCAATCCGGTCACTGAGGTGTTCGAAGTCGAGGGGACTTGGCTTCAACTTATGTGTTGCACCCTCCTCGATCGTCTGTCCCTAATTTCGGAAAGGAGGCAGGAGTTTACCGGAAATGAATCGGAAACTGGGGGGGGAACTAATTCGATATTCATACTAGCGAACAGTCCAGTCGACTGCGAGACTATATACATGTAACGCTCTTTGTACTAACTTTTAGCCGGTCATAAAACAAGGAGAAAGATAGTACAAGGGGTTAATATAAGAAAGAGAACAAGGGAGCGAGGTACGCAAATGTCCTGCGCGTCGGTTATCAAAGTATTGAGTCTCGGTCGGGGAGCAGACTCGGGAACGGTGTCTTGGTCGGACACGGAAACGTGGTGTCTCAGACGGACGTGACGGGAACGGGATCCACGGGAAACAGTCTTTCGTTCTTTCGGTCGGAAAGGTCTCGGAATGGAAGCGGGTGGTTGTGGGGGTTAGTGTGGGTTTGTTGAGGGCATGGGCTATAACATCTATCTTTATTGTTCTATTCCCGTTTGCATTCTTTCATTCTAATTTTACTCATTTTGGACAATACCCACATGCTCTGCATACCTTATTGTCCTACATTCCTTATTCCACATGTCGCCTCTTAAACCTATATAAGTAGGGCATGCATGTATATATTTCCTCATTCTGGATATCAACTAGGCTTAGGCCCTTCTACCTTCTCCTCCTCTGTTAAGTCCTCTACTTGGGCCAGCATCATCGGTATCCTTCTGAGTATCCTGTCCGTTGCAAATCAGTGGCATGCATGGAGAGTAGAGCACAATGCACGAGTACGTTGAAGCCAAAGTCACTACTTCCGGCCTGTAGGACTTGGCCATTCCTGTCCCACACCTCAGCATTCCTGAAGCTTGACACTTTGGAATAATCATCCAAGTGGTGTTTGGACCAACTTATAGAAGAGTGCTTGCTACACTAGATACAGTGACTCACAAAACTGGTCCAATGTTTGGCATATTTCACTTTCTCTGAATTTTTTGAACCAATGAAAATCTAAAAAATCTGAGAATATTCTCACAGATACCCCTGCATCTCAGGTTTCAATTGGTCTCCTCATATTTATGTAATGATTTTTATTGGTTGAGATATTGCAGTTTTTTGACAGCGTGTCAAGCGTCGGGTACTGACGGACTTCGGTACTGCTGAGGGGTATTGGTGAAAGGTTGGGCAGACTATGGCCAAGTCCTACAGGCCAAGAGTAGTAGCATTGGCTTTAATGTACTCATGTGTTGCACCCTACTTGCCGTGCGTGCCACTGTATTTGCCACAGATGGATACTCGGGAGGATGCTGATGATGCCAGCCCGAGTCAAGGACTTAACAGAAAAGAAGAAGGTAGAAGGGCCTAAGCCTAGTTGATACCCAGAATGAGGAAATATGTACATGCATGTCCTACTTATATAGGTTAAGAAGTGACATGTGGAATAAGGAATGTGGAACAATAAGGTATGCAGAGCATGTGGTTATTATCCATAACGAATGAAATTAGAACAAGGAATGCAAAATGAGGATAGAACAATAAAAGACAGGATAATAGAATCGTGACTCAAGATGGGACAATAGGGAGTGGCCGAGTATAAAACAATGGGGTCGTGACTGAGGATAATACAAGGACAAGAAGTCCCGAGGTGAAATGGACCGAGGAGTGTGGATGGCGGATGTACCGAGCTGGGACCGGCATACCAAGTGTTATGCATGCGGCGTGGACACTTGTACGTGGAAGTAGGATGGTTGCTCGGTCAGCACTGGCGAATAATCGGGACCTCGGTACATGTACTTGACACAGCAACTCATTGGACTAGTTTTGTTGCTCTTGTCTACATGATCAAAAAATCATTATAATTAATATTTGGTATATCCCCCCTTTGCCTTCAGCACAGCTAAAACCCTCCTAGGTATACTCTCAATCAATCCCTGACACACTGAAGGCTCTATCTGTCCCAAACTTCCTGTATCCTCTCCTAAAGCTCTATCTTCCCTCCTGGTGGCTGATTGTACTGTCCAAGCTTTCTCTTCAGATAACTCCACAGATGCTCAATTGGATTAAGATCTGGAGACTGTTCTGGCCATGAAAGAACCTCAAAATGGTTGTTTGCAAACCATTCCTTGGCCTTTTTGCAGGTATACTTTGGATCATTATCTTGTTGAAAAATAATATCAGCAGAAGTTTTACTATAGTACTCCAGACTGGACTGAAGATCCTCCTCCAAAATCTGGATATAGAGATCCCCATCCATCCTTCCACCAATCTTGATAGCATAGCCTGGCCCATCCTATATCATACAGCCCCAAACCATCATAGAACCTCTACCAAATTTTAACATTCCCTATTACTCAGCCTCTCTCCTGCCTTCATCCAAGCCCATTTCTTGCTATCTGACCCTAGCCTATTCACCTTTGTCTCATCTGACCACACAACCCTCTTCCAGTCCCCTACAGTCCAATGCTAGTGAGCAACAGCAAAATCTAACCTCTCCTTCCTGTGTCTCTGGGAGAGTATAGACCATTTCTTCTTCACCACAGCCTTTAATCCAGCTTCTTTCAGCTTCCTGGGCACAGTTTGAGTGGAGAGAGGTGCATTGATGATATCCTGAAGGGTCCTGGTAACTTGTACTGCATTTTGAGCTTTTTGAGAGCTGATAAGGTGGACAGCATGTCAAATATTAATAGTAGAAAGCTTGGATGGGCATCCTTCAACAGCTTTTGAGAGGTCAGGGCAGTGCTTAGAGTGAAGTCTGTAGATGTGGCAAGCATCGGTTACTGACGGACTTCGGTACTGCCAAGGGGTGTTGTCGAAAGGTCGGGTGGACTATGGCCAAGTCCTGCAGGCCAAGAGTAGTGGCGTTGGCTTCAACATACTTGTGCGTTGTACCCTACTTGCCGTGCGTGCCACTGTATTTGCAACAGACAGGTACTCAGGGGGATGCTGAGGATGCCAGCCCAAGTCAAGGACTTAACAGAAGAGAAGAAGGTAGAAGGGCCTAAGCCTAGTCGATACGCAGAATGAGGAAGTATGTACATGCATGTCCTACTTATATAGGTTAAGAAGCGACATGTGGAATAAGGAATGTGGGACAACAAGGTATGCAGAGCAATGTGGTTGTTGTCCACAACGAACAAAATTAGAACAAGGAATGCAAAGCAGGGATAGAACAATAAAAGACAGTATAATAGGATCGTGATTCGAAAGGGGACAATAAGGAGTGGCCGGATATAAAACAATGGGTCGCGTCCGAGGATAATACAAGGACGGGGAGTCCCGAGGTGAAAACGAGCCGAGGGGTGGGGACAGGGAGTGTGGATGGTGGACGTGCCGAGCCAAAAGCGGTGTACCAAGTGTCATGCACGCAATGCAGGTACTTGGTTGTGGATATGGGGTGATTGCTCAGTCGGCATTGCCGAATAGACATGTCTCGGTACAAGATGGTGGCATAGTCTACACCAGTAGAGAGTTGAATATAGGAGGTGGAATGGCCAGCATCAAGCTGAGAAAGGATATAGTCAACTTGAACAGGAGAGAGGGATTTCATGGTTTGTTGAAGAAGATTGTTATGGTCTATTTATTCAATGTTGAACTATTTGTGATCACATGGCCCAATTATAACTCCAACACAAGGCATGTGACCATACAAACCTAACTATACCTCTGATTGTAATCACACATTTGAAGGCAACAAAACTGGTCCAATGAGTCACTGTCAAAAAATTGCATTATCTCAACCAATAAAAATTATTACATAAACATAAGGAGACCAATGGAAAGCTGAGATGCAGGGGTATCTGTGAGAATATTCCCAAATTTTATAGATTTTTATTTGGTTCATAAAATTCAGAGCAAGTGAAAAGTGCCAAACATTTGACCAGTTTTGTGAGTCACTGTACTTGTGACTTACTCTATCAATCACAGCTTGTTCTGACTATCATATAGCCCTGCCCCTTTTCTATATTCTGCACAAGTGAGTATTGCTGATCTGTGGACTGCAAAGGCACCATACCCATGAAGTGCTCGAATGTGTCATCCTTCGTGGAACCCCCAGCACACTCTCTGTGGATCAGACAAATAGAACGCCGTTGCAGACAATGACCTCCCAGCTTTCACATCCCAAGGAGGATTCTGTATGAGGTCTGCTATAACATTGACCACTTCAAATTGATATCCGGGGTCATAGTTTAAACTCATAATGATCAGGAGAAAACATGGGTAATTCATTTGTGAGGCAACTGACATGTTTTCAGATTCAGAAGAGACCATGATGGTATAATATCCGCAAGGCTATAGACAATCGCAGGAGAAAAGGTAGAGGCCAGATGCAAATGAAGAGCAGAAGGCAAAGTGACCTGGAGCCCTGAACACACCGTCTGAGAAGTTAAACACATCTCCATGCAGACTCGTCAAAAAATAGGATGCAGGACCACCCGAACAAATGCTACCTTTTGGAGAGATTCTGGGGTCTTGATCCTCGTGTTCGGCTATGGTGTAGATGGTATTCGCTGACTCTCAAAGGAGAACTTCGCATGCAGCACTGATCCGCTTTCGCATTTACACCCATATACCCCATGACTTGATTGTCCTTGTCAGCTGAAATTTCCTATCTCACCTGGCATCTGGCACAGACGGTGCCATTTGCTGCTGCTGTGTTCCTGCGGTGCATGGTATCGAAGAGATCACTCATTTCGATCAGTTTTAATGACTTTCGCATCAAGATATGAATTCATGTGATCCATGCGACTCTGTGCTGTGGATTATTCCTCACCGCCAGAACTCAGAGGTGTTGTATTGTTCGATTGTGAGAACAACTCAAAGAATCGGATAATGTTTCACATTTTCAAGACTCTAAGTAGACAGACTCCTTTTTGTATGACTGCCAATTGTTTGTTCAAAAGTGGGTGACACGCCGCTAAGTAAAGAAAAATGAAATGCAGTGGTTCCTGCATATGATTAAATCCCACAATGAGGAAGATCGATCGCCATGTGTAGCTGGAGAGTATTCTATTTGTTGGGGCCGCATGATAGACGGGTTGAAATATCATCTGCCTTAATCCTACTGTTCAACTCTTAGGACACTTTAATGCAACATGTCCTCTAGCATTTGACCACCTGTCAGAGAAGCCCGGAACTTTCCAGCTAAAACAATCGAAGACAGCAACGTTCCTCAGTTCCGGCGACACCCAGTAATCCACAGCACAGAGTCGCATGGATCACCTGAACTCATATCTTTATGCGAAAGCCATCAAAAGTAATCGAAATGAGCAATCTCTTCGAAACCAAGTACCGCAATAACATACCAGCGGCAAATGGCACCCCTCAGGTGCCAGGTTTACACGTGTGAGATAGGAAATTGCAGCTGAGAAGGACACTCAATCCGGGCTCGGGAGGTATGCAGATGCGAACGCGGATCCATGCTGCCATGACATGCAAACTTCTCCTTTGAGAGTCACAGAAGACTTCTTTCACGATAGCCGAACACGAGGATCAACACCGCAATTCTCCAATTGGGAATATTTGTTCTGGTGGTCCGCCACGCTGTTTGTGGACGAGTCTGCATAGAGATGTATTTAACCACTCAAATGGTGTGTTCAAATCCTCAAGTCACTTTGCCTTCGGCTCTTCATTCGCATCTCGCCTTACCTTTGCTCCTGCGATTGCTTATTCCATTGCCGATATTCTAACATAATGGTCCTCTCCACGTCTCAAAGTTGCCTCAAAAATGAATCAGCCATAATCTCTGCTGACCATTGCTCTTGTATTAGTTTCATTTACGATCCTGGATTCCAACATAACACTGACATGGAAGCAGGTGGTCAATGTTACAGCAGGCCTCTTACAGAATCCTCCACTTCCACCTGGGGCGACGAAAGCGGGGGTTCACTGTTTTCGAGTACGTGAAATCCATTATACCACTGCATTTCTCATCGGATGTTTTCAGGCGGATTTTCAGCCAGCACTCAGCCGGCTTGCCACCATATCCCCCATGTCTCTGGCTGTCCACCCTTTGATTGGGCACCTATGGTGCCCCGTACCTCGGATGAGCTGGGTGTCAATACATGTTCGTACACACCGCACTCTTACTCGAGGACAACCTTGATCCATGGCGGAAACCCATCGGCAAATGCAACACAGCTGCCACAAGGAATCAGCAATACCTTTGTGGTTGATCCTGGTTTCGTCCTGGGCACACCGAGTACGCGAACAGTTTTGTCTCACCCACCCATGCCAACAAGATCACAAATATATCTACAGATGGTTCCCAACATCCTGACCAGCCCACGAGTATTCCTCCCTTCCCTGAGGATACATTTTTGGGCTTCGGTCACATCCATGGGTAAGCCATCGTATCCGGTAGGGGCAGTGGTAATGACTTATTCACTTACCAGGAATCATTATCACGATCCTTCCATGGAACAACTGTATACGTGGCAGCTGAATGGCATCTCGGGATCAACTGTACACGTGGATGGGATTCCGAGCCAGTAAGCATTTTCTTCGCCATGAAAACACAACATTTGATCAATGGGCTCGGACAGATCATATGGTTCACACCCCATTCACACCACAGAATTACAAAGTCACCACGGTGACAACGACTGTCATGAGACATCAAGGTCACTCGTGGCAACAAACACTCTGGTGCAGATGGGCAGTATCAGAGACGTCCTATCTGCCCCAGGCTACTCGGTCGACGTGCAACGCGAGTCACAGCCAGTGCCTCCAAACCCCCCGCATTTTATGGCACACATCCTTATTCCGAAGATTCCTAAGCTGCACGTGTCAAAAGAAGGAAGGTGCAACTACACCTCCAAACGCCGCACGTGTCGAATGAAGGTGGGCAAGCAATGCCATGCGATCCGACACTGGTTCGCCGTGCACGCGATGAAAGAGCTTCAAGAGATTGAATCCAAAAAATTGGACATGGCTAAGGCCACGATTATCACGACGCCAGGCAAGCTGGCCATCGCAAAAGAGTATAGAGTATATTGCCCGTACCACAATTGCTCCAAGAAAGGAAAGTGGTACGTGCGGCCAGGGAATTTCCAACGGCACCTCAAGAAGTGTGCGGAGAGAGCTGGTCAACCCATGACGGAGGAAGCTATCGTCCGCTGGTGCCGCGAAAATATGGCCCTGTATAAATGGAGCGATTCGGCCCCTGACTGCAGCAGCATGTGGGAAGTTGCAGTATCGAGGATTTTCCAAGCTACCTAGCGTTTCATATGTTCGAGCATGAGGTCGTGGAAGACAATATTGCATGCATTGACTCTTTGAACTACTCCTTTTGGACTGAAATGGCATGCACCGAGTGAGAAGGCAACGCTGGGAAACGTAGCCACATAATCTTTGAATTACCATGGGCCTCCTTCGAAGGCTCTGTGACATAGCGGAAGTCATACATTAATACCTGTCATATCACAGGCCAATGCGCTTACGTTAAAACAATATCTGCCCCATAGCATCGCGGTTGATCCACTGAGTCAGCTTCCCAAGATCTGACCTGTACTTTTCCCAGTTTCTCCTCCCTTAGAAATACCCTCAATGCATCCGTGTGTTATACAATACTTCATCCTAGATACAAAAGAGAACCTGTGAAAAAAACGGGTGTAAGAGGAGACGTGGCATAGGTGTCTTGTTGGCTAGGTGGGGAATGTCCCCATATAGTTCAGTCAGAATGAAGACGGCATAAAAAAACGAGTGGGAAAGACTTAGCATGACATAAACACAGACACTGTTGTCCAATGGATCATACAGTTCGCATCCTATCAGAGAATTTCAGTCATGATAGTAACAACGAAAGTAACGAGAATTCGGGACAAAAAATGCTCTGGTGCAGATGGGCAACGCCAGAGACGTCCTATTCGCCCAAGGATGCTCTGTCGACCTGCAACGCAAGTGCTTCCTATCCCAACGCGCTCCATGGCACCCATCCTCAATCCCATTATACGTGACCTGTATGTGTCAGAAGACGGGAGATGCAATGCGCGTGTCGAAAAAAGGTGGGCAAGTTATCCCATGCACCCCGACACTGGATCACCAAGCACGCTATGCAAGAGCTCCAAGATGTCAAGCCCGAGAAATCAGAGAAAGTTAATGTTACTATTGATACGACTCCACGGAAACAGGCAATCGATACTCAGTACATTGTATATCGCCCATACGACAGGTGCGATATGAGGGAGGAGTGGCTCGCGCGGCCAACGGCCATCCTATGCCACTTTAAGAGGTGTGAGAATCTCGCCGGTAAACCTGTGATACAGGAAGCTCGGGCATGGGCTAGCGAAAGACGACTCACACAATATCACATTCGTTGACTCTTTATACCGTTCTTGTCCGACAGAAATGCAAAATACTTGTATTTCCAAGTGGGAAGGTGACCCTGGGAACCGTATCCGCAAGATCCGTTGATTTAATATGGCAACCCTTTGAATGTTCCAAATCATGATGTAAGGTATGGTATGCATTCATACTTGTAATATCAACAAACTAACCAGCTTACGAGAGGGCAATCCGACAAATAAAAATTTCCTCTAACTTTACTCAGTCATTTTCCCGGAAATTTACCCTCAACGTATCCGTTCATTATATATACTCCGTCCCTCCCGATGGTTCCATCTAGATACATAAGAAAACCGTTGGGTAAATCGCAGGCTCAGGACGAGACGTGGGTAGACGTCTTCTTGGCTAGTCAGAATGCCTCAATATGCATTCTATTGGTTTGAACAAGAATAAAAGAAAGAGTGGTGAGACTTGGGGTTAGGGTTATGGCATGTACAGAGTTGTGATATTTTCATCTCCATCTCCGTTTAAGTATTCTTTCTCCTCATCGGAACTAACACCCGCACGATGCACTGTATGAGGCTGTGAGGTATCATTAAGGAAGTACTACTGACTAAAGGAAAGTTGCACATGAAAAAAAGATATGTTAAAAATAATTGCAATCTTGGCCAGATATACTCATCTCGTCCGATAATTGAACATAGGAAATTGAATGCATATACTTGAGAGAAAAACAAACTCGACACATCTATATTTGGAATCTTCAAACCATCCCTTACTATTTCCCTTCTTCAGGTGCTGACACTTCAAAATGCCTGTCATTAATGTGCTTCCATTCCCTCCGAATCTCCCTGAACCTCAGTCACATCCCCTCCAACCCAATCTGAATCTGTTACCCAATCTGATTTGTATGAAGTGCCAGTCTCAGACCTCAGTCAGGACCCTCCATCGTTCAAACCAGCCACCCTTCGTGTGTGCTTGGACATCCATGACTGGAATCAGGCCATGTGGCCAAAGCACTGAAAACCATCCTCCATCGGAAGCATCTGTCACTATAGGATGTGGTTCTGTGCCTCTTGGAGGCAGTCGTGGGCCTCAATGGACACAACAAGTCAGTCCAAGACCAAACTTGCTCATTCAGGAACATGGACTAACAGTGCCCCTGCAGATGGGTGCACCACACCATTTTGGCCTTTTTTCACTTTGGACCATTCGGTCATAGATGTTTCTTCATCTTCATCTGAATCCTCAATCCATTCAGGTCCTCACTTGCTACCTAGTGAAAGGTTGCATTTTACTTGTGCAGCTTGTGCTCCATGCAAGCTGTGCCAGCTTTGGGTATACCCACTGTTAGAACCAGGTGGGTGTCAGGAGATGACCCATTTTCCAGACCAAACTGAAACCGAGGAGTAGAGAGCAAAGGGGTGTGGACCGAGGGGACCGGTGGGCCAAGGAAGGGATGGACATGAGACGTACTCTTCTTAAGTCAAGAAAACTGACCATGATCCTGCATGATGCTAAGCTGAGATACCAACAATGTGGGCCATCTACTGGGGGTTTAGCTTTGCATACCTTAAGGTCCAACTGGAGGGTAAGGTATGTTGAAGAAGCAAGGTGTGGGCAAAGGGTATATAGAGTATGGACTCACTGGCAAGGGACCTTAAGATTTCCTCTTAGGATTTCCCCCTTGTCAGGTGAGCCCTCCTCCTTAGAGAATGGCACAGGTCACCCATGGGTCAAATGTGGGTGACCCGCACCCAAGGACACCTGACCCAGTGACCCATGCAGGTTGGCCTAATGTTATATCCATGATATAACTCTGACATCCCAGACATCTGACATAGGGCGATACAAAGAATCCTACTCCAAACCAAGTCAGAACCTACCTTGTCACCTTCAAGTCCGACCAGCATTGTTGATCTCGGACCTCAGACATCTTTCCTTTCTCATCGAACAATAGTCTTATTATAACACCAGATGTATATTTCTCTTGTAATCCATTTTCGTTCATCTTATTGTTCTCTTGACCATTCCTAATTAGTTACAATAAGGATCTCATGTATAAATACCTCCAGACTTCTGTACTATACCTTAGTTCAAATATGGACTTAGTATTCCCACTCACTCTCTGAACTCTGAACTTATCTTCTCCAAAACCTCCGAAATAAAGGAGTGATGATTGAGGAGGGCATAACATAAAAGTTGAAGCCAAGTCCTTATGACTCCAAACACCCGACTTGGACTGACTTATGTCAGCTCGGACCTGACACAAACTCGGACCTTAACAGTATATTCAAGCTCACACTCCTGATTGTCTATGAGACGTAGTGAATGAATCAGAGCCATTCAAACACTTACAGTAGCTTCGGTATGCCATGCATCCCTGACCCCAAACTTACCTGCTGCAGAACCTAACATCCATACACCACCAAACCCTCCGCCATCCTCAGACCCACCATCCAAACACTCATCAAACCCCCTTCTAGAACCCCGAATGCCACCCTCGGATGATGCTAATGGTGAAGCCAACTTGGCAGAAGCCATCACCATGTTAGCCAAACATCTATCCGGCTCAAAGAAATCATCAGCTCGGACCAAGATTTGAGATCCTGACCCCTTGAAGGGCTCCGACACCAAGAAGCTACAACCGTTCCTGGTGCAGTGCACCTTAAACTTTCAAGACAACCCTGACACCTTTGACTCCAACAGTGCCAAAGTAACCTACATACTATCGTATCTAACTGGCACCACCTTGGATTACTTCAAACTGAGTCTCTCCTCTAAAGAAGACCCTTACTGGCTCTATGATTATGAGGAATTCGTCTCTGAACTCAAAGCCAACTTTGGCTGCCACAATCCAGAAGGAGAGGCTGAAGCTGACCTCAAAGCCCTCCGAATGTGCGACCACCAATGCATCACAAAGTACATGGTGGAATTCAACAGGCTTGCCATTCACATTCAGTGGGGAGACTCCACACTCTGTCGCCAATACTACAATGGCCTACCCAACAGGATCAAGGACAAAATCACCTGTGTAGGAAAACCCAACTCCCTACTACAACTACGACAACTGTCCCAGTTGATTGACTCCTGTTACTGGGAACAGCACTCCTAGATGTCTCGGGAAGCCTCCACATCCAAAGTCCCTGAATGTCCGAATGACAGAAACAGGGCACCAACAGCTCCGATTGCCAGTACGAGCACCAGACCTCCAAACCCCAGCCAGACCCCAAATAAGACAACCTCAGACATGACCATGAAACTCAGTAAAGACGGCAAGCTCACACCTCAAGAACGACAATGCTGTTTTGACCACAACCTCTCCCTGTTCTGTGGAAGAACCGGTCATGTAGCAAAGGAATGTCCTAAGTTAACCTCCGCCGCTGCCAAAGGACATGCAACCACTATCGTAGAAAGCACAACTGTCAGGAGTCGGTTACTGACGGACTTCGGTACTGCCAAGGGGTGTTGTCGAAAGGTCGGGCGGACTATGGCCAAGTCCTGCAGGCCAAGAGTAGTGGCGTTGGCTTCAACATACTCGTGCGTTGCACCCTACTTGCCGTGCGTGCCACTGTATTTGCAACAGACAGATACTCAGGGGGATGCTGAATATGCCAGCCCGAGTCGAGGACTTAGCAGAAGAGAAGAAGGTAGAAGGGCCTAAGCCTAGTCGATACCCAGAATGAAGAAGTATGTACATCCATGTCCTACTTATATAGGTTAAGAAGCGACATGTGGAATAAGGAATGTGGGACAACAAGGTATGCAGAGCATGCGGCTATTGTCCACAACGAATAAAATTAGAACAAGGAATGCAAAGCGGGGATAGAACAATAAAAGACAGGATAATAGAATGTGCCCGAAGATAGGACAATAGGAGGTGCCAGACTATAAGACAAGGCTGGTAACCGAGGATAGTACAAGGACAGGAAGTCCCGAGGTGAAACGGACCGAGGAATGTGGATGGCAGATGTACCGAGCCGAGACCGGTATATCAAGTGTTATGCATGCTGCGTGGATGCTTGTACATGGACATAGGGTGGTTGTTCGGTCGGTACTGGCGAATAATAGGGACCTCGGTACATGGACTTGACAACAACCGAGGCAACAATCTCTGAAGTAGAAGATACCTCGGAGTCAAAAAATATTTAAGCAGCCCTTCAACTCCAGCATCAGTTAGGGGCTGCACTGAACCCAGTGATGCACCAATGGAGATGAGACTCAATGCATCCACTCTTTCCAGTCCGAACTCCCTGACCATCTACCTCCACCTTGAAACCACCTATATTGACACTCTAATAGACTCAGGATCCACTCATTGCTTCCTGGACTCCGACTACGCTATAAAGCATCAACTCTGAACCTATGACATCACTCCAATTCTGCTACGACTCTTCGATGGCTCCTCCTACTCTGTGATTTGAAAAGCCATCGACCTCCACATTTGCTTCCCGACAGGGGAGCAACACACCATTACGTTCTATGTAACTCCATTGGATTCTAGTTGCTCGGCAGTCCTCAGACACAAGTTGCTCACCAGCTACAATCTGTTGATTGATTGGGTATTGGGCAGTATCTTATTCGGCTCTCCAACCACAACTAATTTCCAAGTACCATTCGAGCCAGCAGCTATGACTCCATGTTCATCCAAAATTCCATCCCCTCTGAATCCCCAGCTCGTCATGCCCAAGGTTGCCCTAGTAAACGTAGCAACCTTCGCCTGTATATCAAGAATGGAAGTTACACAAACCTTCCAGCTCTTCCTCTCCAACCGCCAAGACTCTGAAGAAGGTCCAATAGACCTGAGTAATGTTCCGAGTGAGTATCACAAGTTCAAACATGTTTTTAGCAAAACTTGGGCCAACACCTTAGCCCCTCACCAACCATATGACCTCAAGATTGAACTGGAGGAAGGCACATCACCCCCATTTAGTCCAATATATTCTCTCTCCAAAAGTGAACTGGGGTCCCTCTGGGAGTTTTTAGATGAGAACATATCCACAGGGTTTATACGACTCTCACACTTCCCTGGAGGTGCTCCAGTCCTCTTCTCCCAAAAGAAAGATGGATCACTATGCCTATGTTTCAACTTTCATGGACTAAACAAGATAATGAAGAAGGATCGCTACCCACTCCCCTGAATCTCCAACCTCCTGGATAGTCCCCGAAAGGCCCGAATATTTACCAAGATAGATCTCTGACACACGTACCACCTGGTATGCATCCGAGAAGGCAATGAATGGAAAACTGCCTTCTGCTGTAGAGTTGTTCTAGGTAATTAATACCTAAAAGCCTGCACACACCGGTCCTTTTCTCTGGCAGGATCTAGTACAGTCATTCGGCACAGGTAGACTAAGTTCTGTGACTTGTGAGAGGCGATGTATGAAAGAAAATAGAACATGAGTGATTATGATGTGATGTGACAGGGATGTGACCTTGATGAGATGCAAATGTCTCACGCTGACTAATGCTTGGACTTTGACTTTGGGCTTGAATACAATAGTCTAGACATTTCTAGACTAGTCTTGATTTGGACTTGTAGACTGGACTTGGGCTTTAACTTGTGAACTTGTTATTACTAGGGAATAGCACGGGTTTGGCCAACCTGCACGGGTCACCGGGTCAGGTGCCCTTGGGTGCGGGTGCAGGTAAAGCCCAGAGCACCCATGACCTGGCCCAACCCGGCATGTCAACCATGTATGCATGCATGTGCATGCGTACAACACCCAACTGGCCACTCCCTCCTATCGTACATGTGTGCGTATGACATGCATGTGCATACAACACACACGTGCCACATATGCATACAACATGCACGTGCCACACGCACATACGACACACATGCGCCGCACCATATGACATGCATGCGCAGACACCAACGAGCCATATGTACATGCATACAACATGTTCATGTCAGCACATGCATGTACAGCATGTTCGTGCATGCGCACACAATGCATCCCCATGTCGGCCCGTTTGAGTCGGCGCATATGTGTACAGCACGTTCATGTCAGCTTGTTCATGTCGACATGTTCATATCAGCTTGTTCATGTCGACATGTTCATATCAGCTTGTTCATGTCGGCACGTTCATGTCAGCGTGTCTGTGTACTGCGCGTTCGTGTTGGCGTGTGCACATACAGCACATTCATGTTGGTGTGAATGTGACGTATGACACAAATGCACTGCAGGCATGCAGGTGGGCCGCCCACCCGACACCCATGGACCTGTGGGAAAAAACCCATTGGTTGACAGGTTCGGGTTTCCCATGGGTCAGGTGCGGGTCACCCACATTTGACCCATGGGTGTCCCGTGCCATTCCCTAGTTATTACAGAGGTGAGCCAGAGGCCTTTATATACAAAAACCAAGCAATGATGTGAAATGATGCGAGAGGTTGGCTATGTCAGTTGAATGACAAAGCATGAGAACAAAGTATACACAAGAGGAAACTATGGAGAAACTCTGGAGAAATGGTTCAGCATTGAGGCTACATAAATAGAGGCTAGGGGCTACAATAGGGGGAGACTAACCAAAAAGGTAAGGATGATGAGTAACAATGAGAAAAGACTAACAGAATAGGAAACAGGTCTGAGTCATGCCAAGAAAAGGGGAAACATATAAACAAAACAATAAGGAAGTCCACCTATAAACATCTAACAACCTTGTCCACTACTCCTAAGGGGCCTTAGGATGAGTCAGGGGACTGAGTCATCTAGGAGTATTTCCAGGTCATATGCAACATATCTTCTGCAATTTCTCCAGTATCTAATACAAGGATAGGGGTCTGGAAGTAGGAGGACTAATGGCTATATGGTCATGTACTCTCATTTTGTGTTTAAGAGTGAGTCGACTGGGGTGGGTGGGATAATCAGGATGGGATGGTGCCCTGAACTCTGCCTCATATTCCACTCTACTCCTATCATGATATGCTAGTCTAGATGTCATTCCAAGAAATATGTATGGTTCTTGGCTTTCTGGGAAATAGACTGCATCTCCTATCGCATATGACTGAGTGTAGATTGGATGGGATCGCCTTCTGAGTGAGAAATGTGCTGGTGGGGGTACATGAAGATAATGATATGTTAATGGTTCTGCCTGGATCTGAGTGTCATGGGTGTTGTAGCATTGCATGGGAATAAGCTCTGAAGAAGACATGATGACAAATTGGGAGTCTGAAGATTGAAATGCTAAATAGAATGGTTGGCTGTGTGATGTGGCAACAGTGAAGGTGATATGGGATGAGTGCCATCGGAGTCTGATTTGGAACATGGTTGAGATCGATCGCTTTACTGTCACTGCACATGCTACAGATCTTTCAAATGAAGTGTGATGCCCTTCGGACTCACAAACTCCCCAGCCACCTTCTAGTGATTTATGAACAACGTCTTCTCCGACCTCCTAGACCTGTCCATACTAGTATACCTAGACGACATCTTGATCTACTCTGACAATCTACAAGAACATAGAAACCACGTCAAAGAAGTCCTCTGACACCTCTGTGTTAAAATATAGGGACTGAAATACAATCTCAGTTTCTTGGAAAAGAGCTCTTATTAGAAGTAGTTAGCTACCTGAAATACAATCTAAAAGAATAATTAACAATTGTATGAAATATGAAGATAAACTTGAACTCATACCTCAGTCTCTTGGAAAAGAGCTGAGGTCACAGAGTCACACAACTGCAAAATACAATGGCAAATTCAAACTCCTATCAAAGGCAGATATCAGAGATAATAATGAATAGACTCCATACCCTCTCTCTAATACCATCAGGTCCTAGTTGCCAGGGATCAGGAGAAAAGATGTTTGGGCTGAATATCAAATCCTTAACACTCTGAATGAACCACCTATATGCCCAAGCAGATAAATGCTTCTTCCACACCAACACTGTAGAGTACCCCAGATACATCCTCTCCCCGAAGGGCCTGACCATGGCCAACCACAAAGTTAAAGTCATCCAGGAATGGCCCAAACCCCAAAAAATCAAAGACATTCAGTTTTTCCTTGGATTCGCAAACTTCTACCAATGCTTCATCTTCAACTACTCCGACATCACAGTGCCACTAACCTGTCTGACACAAAAAGATACTCTGTGGAATTTTACTGAGAATTGCAGAACATCCTTTGAGATGCTCAAGAAGGCATTCACTACGGCACCAATCCTACAACAGTGGATCCCCAGATCTTAACTCATTGTCGAGTCTGACACCTCAGACTATGCCCTCACAGCAATTCTGTCCACCATATCACCAATGGACAATGACATCCACCTAATAGCCTCCCACTCCCAAACCTTTACCCTCTTGGAATTGAACTACAATGTATATGACAAAGAACCACTGGCCATCTTTGAAGCCTTCAAAACCTGGAGACACTATGTAGAAGGTTCAGCAGATCCGATCAACATTGTCACAGACCACAAGAATTTAGAATATGTTTCAACAACCAAGTTACTCACTTGTCAGCAGGTCTGATGGTCTGAATATCTCTCCCAGTTCAACATGGTAATCCGCTTCCAACCTGGTTGCCTCGGTGCTAAACCTGACACACTGACTAGACAATGGGATGTCTACCCTAAAGAGGGAGGAAGCGACTATGCCAAGATCAATCTACACAATCTCCAACCAGTCTTTACAATGGAATAACTTGTATCATCACTCTGAGCCACCTCCCTGTACTCTCCAGTAATGCGAGCTGCAATGATCATGGACATAGAACAACTCCATAAGGACATCTGAACCTCACTCCGAGAAGACCCCACAGCCTCATCCCGAATGGACAACCCCACTGATCGATAGACCATCTCCAAGGACAGACTTCTCCTCCTCGATAAAAGAATCTACATCCCCGATAATGGAAACCTCTGAATCCGAGTCTTACAAGACAAACATGACCATCCAATCTCTGGACACTTGGGTCAGAATCGGACATTGGAGCTCATACAAAGAGACTATGTCTGGCCCAAACTCCAAGATTCCATTAAGTCCTACATTAAATCTTGCACCACTTGTATGAGGTCTAAGCCACAGAGACATTGTCCCTATGGGCTACTCAAACAACTACCAATCCCCAAACGACCGTGGAACTCCATCTCTATAGATTTCATAGAGCAACTGCCCACCTTGGATGGCTATGACACTATCCTCATCATCGTAGACCACCCAACGAAGCAGTCCCTCTTCATCCCCACCATCAACACAATCACTGCACTGACCCTTGCCAAACTCATCGTTCTACATGTATTCTCAAAACATGGAGTACCATCATACATCACCTCAGACCGAGGATCCGAGTTTGTCTGCTTGTTCTTCCGATCCCTCGGCAAAGCCCTGGACATGAAGCTTCACTTCATGTCAGGCTATCACCCCAAAGGAGATGGACAAACTGAACACATGAACCAAACCCTGGAACAATACCTCCGAGTATATTGCAATTATCAGCAAAACAACTGGTCCAAATTACTACCTATCACCAAATTTGCATACAACAATGCCCCTAATGCAATGATGGGAATCTCCCCCTTCTATTCCAATAAGGGCTATTATCCAAACATCACTTTTCACCCCAAACGTGACCTTGCTTCCTCTCGGGCACATGACTTTGTAGTCGACTTGGATGACCTGCACCAACAACTCCGAAAGACTTTATCCAAAGCTCAGACCCGATACTCAGCCTCCACAGATTGTCATCGAGCAGTTCCTCCAAACTTCAAAGTTGGAAACAAAGTCTTCGTTAAGTCCGAGAACATCCAAACTACGAGACCTTCTAAAAAAACTAGCAGAGAAGTTTCTAGGTCCTTTTGAAATTATCACACAATTAGGAACTGTCTCCTTCACCCTGCAACTCCCCAACAGCATGCGAGCCATCCACCCTGTCTTCTATGTCTCCATGCTGGAACCATCAACTCCAAACACCTTCTCCGAACGCATTCTCCCACCCCAACCCCCAGTCATCATAAATAGAGAACCCAAATATGAGATCTCCGAGATCCTTGACTTGAAGATTGATGAAAGAAGATGCAGGTACCCCCTCCAGTACTTAGTCTGATAGTCCAGATACAAAGGCACCGAAGACGAAAAGTCCTGGCTACCAGCTAACAAACTTAGCCACACCTCTGAAGTGGTCTCCGACTTTCACCGAGCATACCCTGACAAACCAGGCCCCTTGGTGATGTTCTAGACTCCCTCTCCTCGGCCTTGCACAGTTCATCTTGTCTGAGTTAGATGATTTCACTCGACTTGAAAGATCCAAAATATATATATATATTTCTTCTATCTACTCGGAGATCCCAGTGCATCCTCCTGGTCTGACTCATCATCTCTTGGACCCCCCTCATTCTCCTTCCCTTGGTCATCCTCCCTCCCCTTGCCCTTCTTGATCTCCTTCTCCTTTCCCTTGCACTTCTCCATCTCCTTCTCCTTTCCCTTCCCCTTCAGGGTTCCACTTGGGACGTTCCCCCACTGGTCATCGGTATTCTGTGACCAATTAAACCACCGAGCTTGTTCAAGCATTTGGAGCTCGTTCATGTGGACCAAAGCATCGGCAATCCTTTTGTTTTCATCCCCTATATCCCGAATGTCCTGCCTGAGCCCACAAATTTCCTCCACCACTTCCTTCAGAGTGGCTCCGGAGTGGTCCAAACCCTGAGACAGCCCCTCAATCACTACCTCCAGCTTCCTCTTCTTCGGCTTCGGACCTGCACCATCCTCCAAAGTGCCCCTCCCTCTCTTCCCCTTACCATCTGTCCCTTCTTCCTCACCATCCTCCTCCTTGCACTTGACTTTCTGTTCCATACAAGCGAAACAAGAGGTCCCCTTCTCTGAAGAGGGCTATATACAAGGATCTCCCTGGTGGATGCAATGCTTGCAGATCTGACTGGGCTCCGAGTTCCAACTCCCAGGGACATCTTTGGAAGGCTATTGGTACAAGTCTGGATGCAGGCTAATCAGCATCCTCCGACTTGATTCGAATGGTCCAAGACCCACCTTGGCACCATCAGGCCTCGCCCCCCTCATATGGGAGTTTTCAAAGGATTTCTGCGCCCGATGGACTCGGAGCACCTAATGTTGCTGGAGCATCTGAATATGCTCCTTCTCTCACTCACTTAGGCCTGAGCCCCCCGCTTCCACATTTGGAGTTGGCCCCCAAGTCCCAACCTCTGAAGGTCCCCCTTGTTCAGACAAGTCCTCTGGTATTGTGAAGAGCTCCAAGATTATCGCAGGGCTTTTTACTATCTTCCTGCAAGGAGTCTTCTTAGAGGCCTTCTTCTGAGCCTCCTGTTGAAGCCTCTCGACCTCTTTCTCCTTTCAGAGTTTTTCGGCCTCCTCCTCAATGACCTTCTTGTTGGCCACTTCTTGGACCAAACAATCGGCCTCTTCCTTGACCTTTCTTTCAGCCACTGCAGCCTCCTCCTTTGCTTTCCACTCTGCCTCCTCCTTAGCTTTTTGTTTGGCCTCTTTAGCCTCCTCCTCGGCCTTCCGCTTGGCCTCCTCCTTGGCCCTCCATTGCTCTTCAGCCTCCTCCTTGGCCTTCCTCTTCTTTTCAGATCAGACCTTTTCAAGTTTCTCTGAGGTCGCTCACATCTGCTCCATCAGGGCAGCCTCATCATCAATGTGGGGGGTGTTGGGTGACGACATGGTTGGGTGGCTATGAAAAGGGTCCCCCCTTATATACCTTATCGTGATACCTAATCACTAATCTTCCCACGGTAACTTCCATCACCTTTAGGCACCAGGACCTCGAGGCTCGGTCCTAACAGGGGGGCACTGTTATATCCATGATATAACTCTAACATCCCAGACATCTGACATAGGGTGCTACAAAGAATCCTACTCCGAACCAAGTCCAAACCTACCTTGTCACCTCTGAGTCCAACCAGCATCATTGACCTCAGACCTCAGGACATCTTTCCTTTCTCGTAGAAAAATAGTCTTATTGTAACACCAGATGTATATTTCTCTTGTAACCCATTTTCGTTCATCTTATTGTTCTCTTGACCATTCCTAATTAGTTACAATAAGGATCGCATGTATAAATACCTCCAGACTTCTGTACTATACCTTAGTTCGAATATCAACTTAGTATTCCCACTCACTTTCTGAACTCCAAACTTATCTTCTCTGAAACCTCTGAAATAAAGGACTGATGATTGAGGAGGGCACAACATACAAGTTGAAGCCAAGTCCTTACAACTCCAAATACCCAACTCAGACCGACTTACATCAGCTTGGACCTGGTGCAAACTTGGACCTTAACACCTAACCCATGCCATTCCCTACTCCTCCTTCTTGTATGCATACACAATATCTGAAAACTTAGGATTTCCCCCTTGTCAGCTCTGTGTGATGGCCCATGGGTGCTATAGGGGTTGCCCTCATACTGTCCATTTGTCATGCATCCCTTCGGTTAATCCATGTAAATCTCCTCATTCGAGCTTCCATTAAGGTACACTGACTTGATATCCATGTGGTGAATATCCCAGTATAGCTGTATTGCAAGTGCAAGCAATAATCTTAAGGAGTCAATTCTTGCAACATTCTTCATAGTCGATGCTAGCAGTGTGTGAAAAACCCTTGGCAACACGATGGGCATGGTAATGGGCAATATTTCCCTGGGTGTCATGCTTTGTCACATATACCCACTTATACTTTATAGCCTTGTGATCCTTTGGTAAATTCCCAAGTGTCATCATTAATAAGACATTTTATTTCCTCAGTCATGGAATTTTTCCATTTGTCTGCATCAGGGGTGGTGATTGATTGTGTATTCACATAATGCTGGGTCCCCTGTTGGTGTCACATGTACATCTGTAAGGTAATATTCAATAGAGTCATTCCAGATGGCTAATGTAGATGTGAATTGGTTTGTCATGTCAGGACTTGTGTTATCTGGCTGTGGTACAATGACATGTTGTTGAATATCTCTTGACTGGTGTAGAGGTCTTTTGGCTGATGTAGATGGTGTGGGATGGGGAATGTAGATAGGTGGTTGTGCTGGTTCTGCTGGTGGTGGTGGACCGGGCAGATCAGGTAGACCAGGTGGCACTGGTGGTAGTGAGTGCTCATCTTTGTCATCACTCTCTTATAGAGCTAGTTCAACTAGTGCAGGTGATGATGGTAGGAGTGATGGAGCAGATGTGGATTGTGATGGGAGCTTTGGGGTAGGTTTGAGAGGATAGGTAGATTCCTCAAAAATGATGTCAGTAGATATGATAGTTTTCATAAACGATGGATGCCACAGTTTATATCCCTTTGTGGCATTATCATACCCTACAAACATGAGCTTCAGTGCTGTAGGATCATACTTTGTTTGATGTATTGTTATATGTGCATAGGCTAGATATCCAAAGATTTGGAGATAGGAGAGGTCTGGTTTTGGTCCTGTCAGCAATTTATATGGGGAGATGTTCAGTGTGATACAAGATAAGGCTTTGGTTTCAAATATATGCTGCAGTTCCAACTGTGAATTCCCAAAAACCTTGTAATATACCTGCACCATACATCATTGCTTGGGCCACTTGAGCAAGAGTTCTGTTTACAAGTTCAGCAATGCCGTTCTGCTGTGGCATGTGTGGTGTTGTAAGTTCATAGTGTATACCTTGCTCTTTGAGGTATGTGCTGAATTCCTTTGAAAGGAACTCCCCCCCCCCACAATCAGTTTGTATGGCTCTGAGCATTTTGTTATAATAGGTGTGAATGAGCAAATGGAATAATTTAAACGAAAGAGTAAACGTAGATAAAAACTTATGGGTAGGAAGCGACCTCACCTAAGACACAATCAAAAATAAGGATTGAGCGATGGCTCCAGATATTTCTACAAGCACAACGACGGAGCTATTATGGCCAGATTGAGAGGTGGCACTTAGCGCTTAGCGCTTATTTTTCCCTCTCATTGGTAGTATTCGGACGGTAACTCTTGGGCCCGGTGGCGTCATGCACAGCAAGGGGGACTTACC
>QLPG01003118.1:0-49863 GCA_003314385.1 Gomphus sp. MG54
GAGCACTGCAATCTGAGCATTGCAAATTCTGAGCACAGCTACATGGCAAACGCGCCTAATCGGTGTTTGTTTGTTGCGCAGTTTGCGCTTTGACCAAACCAATTCACACAGATGGTGAATACAGCAACGATAGGTTGTGAGGAGACATATGTGACAAGAAATGTCGTTTTTTACTACACCTGTTTTTATTTATTTATAAAAAAGCCCGAGTTTGCCTACCGTTGAATTTGTCACCTTGGTGTCAATTACGTAAACATTACATAATTGGCAATTTCACGCGCCTGACGGTGAATCAGACACCCATGTTTGGACCACGGCAGCTTTGCAACTGAGCTGGAACTGAGACATTTAGAACCAGATGAAGTTTATCTTCTTCAGCGCCACAAAGACGTTGCCGACGTTAAATTCACACTTATCCTATTCTTTTGGGTGCTTCAATTTTACACAATTTTACTACGTCAGTTGCATCCAAATAATCAGATTTGCAGAACCTACGACCTCAATCGTATGTTCCTTCTGCTGCGTAGAAAACAATGACATATTATAGATCAGGATACAATCATTCCATTGCAAATTAGCGCCAATATTTGAATCGTGTGACGTCAGTCCATACAGTACTCGATATCTTCATATTAGGACAATGTCCGAATCCGATCCAACAGCAGACTGTTCACTTTTAATCCCAACCCAGCATGAGAACAATTTAACCAACCCACCACATCCAGGGCTTCAGCTGTTATTGACGAGGCCACCATGCAGACCACACACCACCACACCATTCTTCCTTGGGGGCACCGTCAATGCATTCACGATGACAACGTTCATGAATATAGAAAACATTTTGGAGACGAGAAAATCAGGAGAGCCTACTATCGGGGATCTCCTGGCTCCAACCAACTGGGGTTTGTCTTGTGTGGGAGCTATGTACCCATCTATTATGGATTTCTTGGACATTCTTTACATGACACTCATCAATATTGCAACATAACTGCACAACTCCCCTTGAACCCATCCGGCAGCGAGTTTCACAATTACGCCACATCCATATTCGGGGTGAACTGGGACTGACGAGACCCGGTTCCCTCCTCTCAACAATGAGTAGTAAACAGGCTGTTATGCATCTACCACCTCAGTCTGACGCAGTTGGCGCTGTCGGGATACTAGAAGTAGATGGAGTATCATTGATGGACAGGGAGTTAGTTCCATCAGAGATGATCTGTGGCCAAAGTCTGGCCGGAGTAAGGTACAGCAGACTTTCTGCCCTAAATGAGGCTTTAAGGTGTCACTTTAAAAGTAAGGAGCCCTAAACAAGCTATCAACGGACCACAGAAGCGTTTGTCGAGAAATCGATTCAGTCACACTATCATTTTCCCCCACCCTGCGTGACTGAAGGTGTAGAGAAATATATGAAGCTCTTAACAGGGAGCGCTACTTGAAATTTGAGAAAGAAAATTGGAACGAAGGAGCACAACATTAACTCTCGCTCAGATTAACATGAAGAAATGAACTTCCTATATTATATATGTTAACAGAAACGGGCATGGGGCCTAGTGCGAGCATAGGGGATAGGGGAGCTAGGACCGCCGTTACACTTTCGTGTCCATCTGAGTTAACTGCGCTGCCGTTTTCAGGTTATGGGCCCCGGCCGAACTTAGACAGACACAAACTACAAAGACAGCAACTCTTCTACTAAAACTCTACTGTCAACTACTTCACAATGACTACTATGGAGAGAACCACAGGATATTCGAACCCCCCAATCTTCACCGATGAGGAGAAGTTCGATGGCACCAACTGGGTGGACTGGAGCAAGGCGATACTAGTCGCCGCTCGCCTCCGGGATGCCAGAGCATACTTCAAGGGAAACATTACCATCCCTACTACCACTGCTTCAATGAAAACCACAACCACCCCTACAATTGCAATCACAACAGCCAAAACACCTTGGATGTCACTCACCCCTTCCTTCGATGAATATGATGTTCGTGATGCTTGGACAATGGCACTTTTATGCTACAACATCAAGAACCCTATGGGCCTCAGTTTCAAAACTAATGGTACTGCAGGAGAAGCCTGGACCTCCCTAGGATCCCAGTACAAGATCATGAGCAACCTCACACTTGTCAACACACAGTGGGAACTGTTGAGGAATAAGGAATGCTCCCTATTATTTTTAATCATTTTTCGAGCCCAATCAGCCTGCAGAATCCAAACCTCTCCTCAAGAAAACTTCCACTTAAATCAGCTATATCTTGGCAACAAAAAAATATTATAATGTTTTTGGCTGGCCAATTAAGAGTGAATTACCTCCAGTATTAACTCTTAATTATCAAGGAGATTGAGCCTATGGATAATCATAAAAACATCTATATTTTTGCCTATCAATGTGTGGACCCACAATGTACAACAACTATGGAGCCAATTACCTAAATCTACAAAAGTGGCTCCAAACTCCTGGCTCAAGTTCTCAGTCCACAATGTACAACAAATTCCTGGACTTATATAATACTAATTACATAAATGGTCAGTCCAGAAGCATGACTTACATAATATTAATATTTAGTGACATGACCAGTCACGGGAGTACCAGTTGTAGGAACACGATATTTCTTTATTGTAAAAGTAGTGACAATGGTGACACAATGACTCCACCAGCTTCCAAGGCATTCCAATACCTTCTGAACACCTCCACAAGCTTCATGAAGGAATTGCCTTATCAGGAGATTACATAATTAGCTTAGAATTAGTATAAAAGAAGCTAGTTATGTAGTGTAAAATAATAATCATTTTTCACCCACATCAATCCACAGGATTAAGCAAGTGCCAGCAGCACTCTGATAAGTAAACTGAAGTCTTCTTAAGTAACTGGTCCGAAGACCAGAAGCTACACTCTACAACGAGTCTGAAGACTTGTTGATTGGGTTTATTCTGAAGAGTAAACTTTAACCTTGCCACCGAAGCGGTGGGTTACCCTCATAACCTAAGTCCATAAAAACTAAGAAAGAACTAAATCAATTAAAAAATAGAAAAGTGGAAATAAATCTAAACCAGTCTAGAACTAATAGTTTAACACTCTTAAACTATTAATTCTATATGTAACGGACAAGATACCTGACAAGACCCCCCTTAAATATTCTCTTTGGACAAACGACTCGGATCAGAATCAATAAAGACACTTTGCACAGCTACAAGAGATTTCATTAATTCTTTATTGCAATACTCTTTGATAACAGACTAAGTGAATCTCCGGAGTATAATTTCTTAATTGGGTTCTCCATTAAAATAGCCTGTGCAGGTGTATTTTGTTATCCTCCTGTATCTCATTGGAGAACTTGACTTGCCTTGGTTCACACCAAAGTTTTGTCACAGCTTCTTGGGTTCCAAAACAGAAACTATGTGGGATAGTCTACCATGATAGTGACGATCTCCTTGCCTATATTGCCAACCTCCAAACGAAGTGGGTGAAGGAGAATTCCATTAGGGCAGCGATCAAAAACACCGACTTCTGCCTGATACTCTTGAAATCACTACCAGCATCATGGGACTCCCTTGTTGCAACCCTTGATGCCTACAAGTCCTCAGGAGATGTCATAGCCTACATCACAATGCATGGGGACCCCATCAACTGCTTGGCTAAGGTCACAACCCCTAACACATCAGCGATTGCACTCAAGCAGATGCCAAATGGGCGGCCCATAACCAACTTATCTGCACCAACAAGAACTGTGGTAGATGTGGTCACCTCATCTCAGACTGCTACTGGGAAGGAGGAGGAAAGGAATGCCAATTCCCACCAGACTTTGGATGAAGAGGGGGCACAACAGGCTCCACATTGTCAACAGTCAGACTCACATCCTTGTCTTCCACACAAACCACAGCAAAGGTGGCAGACACTGAGACTGCATATGCACTGATAGGAAATATGTACATGCATGTCTTACTTATATAGGTTCAAGAGGTGACATGTGGAATAAGGAATGTGAGACAACAAGGTATGCAGAGCATGTGGGTATTGTCCACAACAAATAAAATTAGAATGAAGGAATGGAAATGGGGATAGAACAATAAAGGATAGAATAATAGTTGTGTGGCCAAGGGTAGGACCATAGGAGCAACCTACTATAAAACAATGGAGCCATGCTGAGGATAATACAAGGACAGGAAGTCCCGAGGTGAGGTGGGTTGAGGATTATAGAGCAGATGGTGCAGGATTAATGGATGGTGAGTGGAGTAGAGCATGAGGGGTAATTGGCAAGGAGTGTAGGTGGTGGATGTGCTGGGCTGAGACTGGTATACCAAGTGACATGCATGCAGCATGGACACTTGTACATGGACATAGGATGGTTGCTTGGTCAGCACTGCTGAATTACCGGGTCTTGGTACATGTACTTGACAGCTGTCCAGACACACTAGGAATAATATCTGATATGTACCAAAAGACACTCACATTGGTACTATATGCTAACTGTATCAGAGTTGTCACACATGACTGTCACACACTTGCACATCCCCTGTAGCCACTGGGTGGGCGCTTAGTCAAACTCAAAACATTCGCATTGCGCGGTGGGCTACATATTGTAAAAGCCACTTAGGTGCGCAAGTACAACCCTAGATGAATGTCAGAGAAAGTCTGTAGTACTATAATGGATGTAAAGTACCTAGACAAATGTCAGAGAAAGTCTGAGCATTCATCTTACACTCAGTAAGTACTTATACTAGCGATGACAAGGAATTGATATCAACACAGGTTGTCAATAACAACCTGCGGCCCTGATCCCCGATGGCCGCACATCCGATACTCCTTCGAGTAATGCTCAAGCGTTCCTGTTTTCACAACACTACATACACCCAAAGATAATAAAAACAAAACAAAAAAATAAGAATAAAATAAATACAGTATCTAGACAACCTCCCTCTACAGTCACCCGGGACATTTGCCTAGAAATACAATGCTGACCAAAGGGTTGACAGTCACATCTGTGGGTATGGAAATTGTTTTGGCATGAGCATATTGATAAAATAATTTGTTTTTACATTTATGAAATCTATTCTTGCAACAAAACACTCATATCTGCGCTGGGTAGCTTCTCCCCCCCCCCCCCCCCCTTTTTTATCGTTTGCTGCTGATATTGCCATTTGTAATTTCTACCTCCCTGTTTGAGACCTCTCGTTTAATTGTCCTCCACATCAAGCCTCAACATCTGAATAGGCTTGGCAGCCTCCTAAGTTGACCCTTACCGGGTTTCATGTGTCCCTGGATTCAAACTTCATTTTCCTGATTCAGATTCCTGTATTTTCCACTGAAACCGGCTACAAAGAGTGTAAATTTAACAAAACCGAGTATGGGTCGCCATTCCTCAAGGTGCTTATTAGTAACAGGTGAGTTAATATTTCTTAATGCAGCATATTTTAGCTGCTTTGACTGGGTGTAGCTTACTCTGATTTTTCATGCGAATGTGTTCGTCATTTCCCCCATCTCAGTAGTGACCTCTATCGTTCAATATATCATGTGTCTTTCTTGAGACCATGGCAATCTACAGATATTCACATCGATGCATTGCATACATTTTATTTGGGTAAGTATGCTAGGGTTCCAAAGCCACTTAAGACCACAATGATTTTTCAAAGACGGGACGTTGGGGCCATTCGGACAATGGCTAGTCGTTTGCTTCTCAACATGGTCAAGAACTATACTCCACAGTAGCCATTTCTGGAATCCACACAGCCTATCGCCTTCCATTTGCGGTCAGGCATTAGGAAGGATGTTGTTTTCTTCCCTTTAGAATTGAGCATTTGGATAATATATTGGTGTAACTTAGTCTCAAGGATCGGAGCGAGGTACTTGGAACTGACATGGGTAAGATTCTTCTTAATCGTCCCTTTGGTAGAGGAGCTGCAGGTCGCGCAGGGGTACGCGAGTCTTTAAGACCCTCAGAAGTCCCCAGTCAAAACGGTAGCAATGCAACTCCCAAAACGATAGCATGTTTCAGCGGGAAAAAAAATCTCATTCTTCACGATGCATTGGATGGGGTTAGCTGACGATTAATCAGGATGCTTCTGGCTTGCTTGCTTTGTCCACTGCTTCCATTTCTCTCCTATTTTCATTTTCAATACAATTAAATGGATGATAATTCGGACTCACTATAAATATTCCAGGATTCATCATCCCTCTTAACTTTTCCTCTATTTGTTTCACCTCCCGAATATTCTTTTCCCTGCTTGAATCACACTCGATGTTCCCATTCAAGGCTCGCGGCTTCCAATCAATATTATCCCCCAACTTTAAGCATTGCGCTGTCATCCGACAAGCTGAGGAGGGCAGCGGCAAAATAAATCACTCTTTGAGAGTTGTGTACGACCTGCAGCAATGACAATTACACTTCTGGATATACGTACGAAACATCTGAGAGAATTTATGACGATACAGCCGTGGTATGTAAGAACACGAGACAAATGATTAGGGGATTGTGAGCATCGCCAATCGAAAATGATTTTGAATCATGGGAAATAATTTATTTATAGGATATATCGACAGTTGAAACAGGTAGGGAATTCATTAGTGCCCGTGAGGATAGGTGAGGGAAATGAGAATGGGCATAAAGGAGAATTCCCGAGATGGAGGTTGAGGAGTGGATGGTAAACAACGTTTTAATGGGAGTCCGATTCTTTTTCCGGGGGCAAGGGACGGCCTATTAGTCTTTTTCAAGTTTGTATTATGGGTATAATTGACTAACTGAAGGGCAATGTGTAGTAGCATGCGGGGTGAAATAACCCAGAACGCGGCAAGTAACTACACCAAAATTTTCATCCCCATTTGTCATCAACACCTCTTTGGTCGATATGACTCCGTAATCAATCCTGTAAACTGACACCGTGAAATCTGTCAGAATCTATCAGATATCTCATTCCTTGTCACTCAAATCACTTGCGTGGGAGGTGACCTTATCATGGCTCAGTGAATAGTTTATGCTCTTCTGATTGGTTTCCCATGTCTTGTGCATCATGTATAAAGGTTTCCAATGTTGGAATAATTCGACCGGCCGGCATCTGCGCATTGGTTGCCATGTGACATTAGTCACAAATGCTTTGTAATTCCTCATCTATTTGCAACGAGCCATTACCTCCGATCAAGCCAAACAGTTGCTCTTTCTGGGGTCCTTGATCAGCACCACCGAAATTTCAACATCCTACATGGCTACAGCTCCTTAGTCACTGCATTCAGGATATACGCTGCATAATTGCTACAGTAATTCCAAGAAAGCACTTACATAGGGCTGGAGACGACTCCACGACGGCAGGTCAGCTCCGTGCCCTGCCACGAGGTGACAGTGTGGCACTGTTCTGACTGCAGTGCCATCAATATATTCCAGGAATAGCTTGAAGTATTAAAGCTGTGTTATCAATTGATTGATTTTATTGGATTGGTTGAGAGGCGATATAGATAGAAAGAATCAGTGGTATAGATCTCGGAGTTGAGATGTCCTGCAGACTGAGCAGTTATAGTATGGGGTCATGAGGCATTAAGAATGATCGAGAGTAGACCCTGTATTTCCCCATAAGGTTGTGCATGGGCCAATGGCACGGCAATGCGAGGTGAGAGTCATATTACAAACTGAGCCTTGGAACTTAAGCTTGTGTCTGGTTCGCATTCAGTGTTCAGTCAGTTCCTAGTGCTCAATATTATTTCATCTCCGGGAGGGTTGGGATGTTGGATCAGGGTTATTCAGTGCACCATCAAGTCAAACTCTCATCATGATATCGATAGACGACCATTTTTCAGTGCCATTACACATCCAATGGCACATCGAAATGATCACATCAGGGTCAGGGTCAAGAAGGAGGTATGGTATAAAGAAGTTGCACCCTATCAACATTTCCCACTCACTTTTTGCAGAATGTCTATCACTCTTCAACAAGCTGAACTTGAAGCATTATTGAACTCGGTCCCAGGAAGCAAGCCCTTTTCTATAGGAATTTTGACGACGACTGACACTGGCCTCCTCGTTACAGTGACCTTAACTAAGTATTCCTGGCTAGCGTCGCTATCCTGCTTGATATACGACCATGGTGAGTACGGCGTTCACAATCTGCGCTGGGAGTTAATATCCATATAGTGATCACCTTCGATGCCGAGGTTAGTTTCATATCGTAAGGCTGTCGCGTCTCTCCTGTACCTACCACATCAGGTCACGTTTATTTGGGATCGACAATTTTCACTCGGAAAAATGCTCTACATAATCGTCAGTTCCATTCTGACATCTTACAAGTAATTGAAAGCCTATAACACCCATATTAATCTCAGCCTCGCTATTTCGGACTTATTGCGCTCGCTTTTACTGTCACAAGTACGTATGGACTATCTTGGTACTATCTATAGGATCAATAGTATTAATGAAGAACACGCCCCTAGTCCTTTTCCGTGGATCTCTCTCTGACCAGGTCAGATCTTCATTCAAATACTTCACGCTCAGAATGCTGACTGAAATTTTATTTTCTCAGTTGTAAGTGCAAATTCTGATCAGGGTCAAACATTGAATTAAACTCACTTGAATGCTATAGCTGCGAAAAATTCTTTCGATGGACCGCCGCAGGGTTTGTCCGTTTTTAACACCTATATTCATTGTGGCTGACAGCATATAGTTTCATAATCATAGTCATAAGTGTACAAGGTGATCGCATATCATATTCACAAGAAATGCACATACATCAAACTGACAAAGGAATTGATAGCCATCCTTCTGGCCCGCGTATGTTTTGTATTTGGAGACTAAAAAGTGAATGCATAATTTCGTGCACAGATTTACGCCGTCTATTATCGCAACAAACATATGATCACCGTTCTGGCTAGCCTCCTCTTGCTTTTACTTACGACCTGGATAATCATTTGGCATTTCTACCTACCTATTGGTAAGTTTTACTATTTTTACTTAACTAAATCTATTCTCATCCCTCGAGCAGGCTTGGCATCTCCTCCTGTATACCACCTCACTGGGTGTTATTCTCTTGATCCGTCAAATCTCTTTTTCCTTAGTCAGATTCCTCCAATTGCATCCGAAACCATCCTATGCGCCTGCATGATGTTCAAGGGATGGACAATATACAAAAACAAGTACGGGTCACCGTTACTCAAGGCTCTCGTTCGCGACAGGTTAGTCTGATTCGTGATGCAGCATAGTCTGATATGGAGTGCTAACCTAAGGCAGTGTTCTCTACTTCTTCAGGTCAACGATATATCGTTGCAATTTCCTGCGCTATACTAATATCCACTATCCGCATCACAGTGTCTTTAGTGTACTTGTTGTCACAGGAGTAATATATAGATATGCTCCTCGACCGCTTACGTACTTTGCAAGTGGGTAAGTGGTTTGTGATTTGTCAATGAACTACTGACTTTAAAAGTGTTTTGAAGATGGGAAGCTGCAATACCGTGCACCATGGCCTGTCGTTTACTTCTCAACATGGTCAAGCACCACACCAGACAGCAGACATCAATTATTGAGTCATCTCTCCCTGTCGACTTTCGTGGCCCATCCGACAATCATTCAACCGAGAATGTTTCATCCACAAGCAGTTGAGGTCTGTCGCAAGGAGAAGTGGTACCATTAGATCCAGTAAATCTTGAAATAACCAGATGATTTCTGATTCAAACAAAATGTCACCTCTATTGAAACAATGCCCCCTCTATTGTAACAATGACCCCTCTATTGAAACAATGACCCCTCTATTGTAATAATGACCCCTCTATTGTAACAATGTCCAATCTATTATGACAACATCACTTCTATTGTGACAAAGTGTTGATAAAAGTAGTCTATAATACACTTATTGTACCTGCAAAGGATATAAAATCCAGGCAAAAGTACTGATGATTTCCAGGATGAAAAGTTGTAAAGCACCCACTTGAGTGCTTATATTTCTACTTTTGCAGTCTTTCAATCTTCATTTGTTGTTGTTCTCCTTACCCCT
The DNA here is from genome assembly GCA_003314385.1 of Gomphus sp. MG54. Lineage (NCBI taxonomy): Eukaryota > Fungi > Basidiomycota > Agaricomycetes > Gomphales > Gomphaceae > Gomphus > Gomphus sp. MG54. The sequence goes on from QLPG01003118.1 coordinate 9,967, forward strand.
AATCCTAAATTGCTGTTCAATATTGCCACCATAAACCTCTACCTCTTAGCATCACTCTTCGTTCATCCAATTTATAGTTGTTATAGCTGGCAAATGTCTTGGTTCTTTTAAGAAAAAATGGTCTCTGCAGCTATGGTGGGTCATTCTGTCAATTCTCGTCTTGATAATATGACCCACAGAATAGGAGTGTTCTCTATGGCCATCTCTCACAAGGATATCATGAACTGCTTTACATCGTCCTTACAAGGGTGCCTTAAATCAGCCCCTTCAGGTCCTGGCTGCTCTTTTAGTCAAGGATGCCAATGTCCAAGCTTGTCTCTTAAAGCTTAGACATCATTAGGCCACTGGTTCTTGACCTCAGTAACTACTAGGACTAAATGAGCCATGTATTCATCTCTCTGAAGGGTTTGAGGCTATCCAACCACTGCTATAGGAGCTGTACATGTCTGAGCAGTTTAATCAGTTCAGCACTCATCAATTTGATAATGACTTCCTCCTCTAAGAGGATGAATTAGAATGGTTGGGTTCTCAATTACTGGGTGAGAATTACCTCTCTGTAATGATAAACACTGTCAAAGGGGTCTATGATAGAGTTAGGGTTGATCATAAACAACCTGTCAGTGCTGATGACTCTAAAAAAGGCCAAATTCAGTTCACTGGATGGGAGGTCAATCCCCTATTTCTGATAGAATACAAGATGATGATGATGATGGAGAATCTATCTCCTCTATCTCCAGTTGGTACTAGGCTTCTTGAGAATCAGAGAAAAAAACTCAGGACAGCAAGCTAACAAATTGAAAGAAAGGATCAGGTTAAAATAGCTGATTGATGTAAAGACGGGTAATGCCTACTTTTGCTAAGTCTGTCACTACCACTGTGCAGGCAGAATTAGCCAGACCAAGCCACTCATTGTGGAAATCATTTTTCATTCAACAAATAGATAGCATAAATCTATGAATGAAACCCTGAGTCAACCTGTTTACAGAGGAAGAAAAAATCATCCATGGGAAAGAGATATGACTGTCAATAAATATTAAATCCATGTGTCTTGATATATTTATATACATATGCATTTACCTTGCACAGTCATGACTATGATCAAGAATCTGTACGTTATGAAAAGAATGAATATACGGTTAAAAATAGACATACAATGCTGCTTTCCACTCAAAGAATTGTTTACAACTTGGAATCATAAGAGTCTAGTAGCATTTTCATGAATTTCCACATTTTGCACTTATAACTGAGGAAACAAGCTAGGTCAGAGTGGGGGCATTTCTACATTTGAGAGAGGACATGAACCTCATTGATCGATGGAAACTGGATTGGTTACATTATGTACATGACATGAGTGCTATTGAACATGTGGATCATGTTAAGAGCAAAATACACCCCATGACATCAAAAATAAGCGATAAAAGTCCAAAATAACAAGCCTGTGAAGTTGAGACAGACAAATATATAGAGGATTTTTCCAAGTGAGTAATGACAATTCCAAATATATGTGACCTAATTTACTTCCAGGAAAAATATGACATCATCAAAATGTTGAACTCACTTTGGCAATAAAGGTGAGGGATACTCCCTTTCTGCTTCTCTCTCATCCTGCGGCTAGGTCTGCTGCATAAACTGTTACAACTATATAGTGCAGCTAGGCTACTAGTCGCATAGTAGCTAGCCTTTGTGTATAGAAGCTTAGGCTAAGGCATGTTGATTTGTTTATTCAAACCCAGCTAGGCTACTATACCAGTTGCTTACTAACACTGTAAGTGCTTCTAATGCTTGTAACTTCAACACACCCCCTCAAGCATAGCAGTGTACACTTGTTCTCTTTCACATCCATGCAAGGTAAGTGTGTAGCAGTGTAGTACATACAGCTTCACCATGACCAAATTCAATGACATAGACAGTGTTGGCATTTTTAGTACCAGGAGCACTGATGAGGAAGTTATCTGACTTGATGTTACAGTAAATGAGAGACTTTTTGTGAATAGCTATGAAATGCTACCACACCCAGGACACACATATCCAGGCAGAACCATTAATACATCATTATCTTTGCATACCTCCCCCAGTACATTTATCACTCAGAAGAGGATCCCATCCAATCTACACTCAGTCATATGTGATAGAAGATGCAGTCTATTTTCCAGAAATTCAAGAACTATAGATATTTCTTGGAATGATGTCTAGACCAGCATATTATGATAGGAGTATAGTGGAATATGAGGCAGAGTTCAGGGCACCATCCCATCCTAATTGTTGTGACGAACAATGGAAGGAATAGTGAGAAGGGAGTGAGGGATGAGAAAAGGACAAAAACATGTTTGAACATATATCTGGTTGTATGACAAGGAAGAATAGTATAAAATAGTGTACAGAACAAGTATTAGTGAGCATGCAGTGGAAAGTAGTATAGTACATGGACTTACTAGTAGTTACTGTGCGAGAGACACAAACTGGCGGCGACTTAGATGCTAAGCACCCGGATGATCAGGAGATGTAGGGGCCAGAAGAGCCAAAATGTATGGAATATGGAAGGAGACAAAGGGAAAACAGATAGGAGGAGACAGAAGGAACATAGGGGAAGAGACTCACATGCAAAAGAACAAGAAATAAGGAAACCGGGGTGCATATATGCAGTCACCGAGGACAGATGACTGAGAAATAGGAGAATGAGACATGGGACATGACTGAGACAGGCAATAATTGTTGCAGACAAGAAGGGAACAAAGGGATAAGCAATTGTATTCAAAGGGAACCACTGACAGGTGTCATATCTCTATGAAGATCTCATCGGGGCAGCCCACAGTGGGCCAACCCTGCATATGCTCCACAGAATCCATTAATTATGGATCATATTATAGTCAGGGGATATACTTGTATAAAGAGAAAGTAACTACAACAAATATTACTAGTCTCTCATACCGAAAAACCCCCTACACTTATATTTGATATCCACTCGATGCACTCACGTGACGTCAAGCCGCATTGGGTCAAAACACCTCTTGTCATTGTTCAAGGCTGCAGACCCAGTGGGGAAAATTATTCAGGTGCCATACATCACACTCACGCCTTTATTGATCTACTTTATTGTTGTGGATCATCAACAATCAACTTACACGACCTTCAGTCACATCGCCACCAGCTGCTTGGACCAGCACTTATATCCAATCGACCCATTGCGCATCGCCAGTGTAGTAGCATACAATCATATAAAATATTAGCTACACATCCTATAGCTACAAGAATTTGTACCATAGTAGCTAGTCCATCTACTAACCCATATCCCCCATCACAGTATTTAAGACTAATTACCCCACCCACTCCATTCGACTCACTCTTAAACACAAGATGAGAGTGCACGACCATATACCCATTAGTCCTCCTACTCCCAGACCCCTATCCTTGGATTGGATACTGGAGATATTGTAGAAGATATGTTGCCTGTGACCTGGAAATACTCTGAGATGACTTAGTCCCCTGACTCATCCTAAGACCCCTCCAGAGTAGTAGACAAGGTTGTTAGATATTTATTGGTGGACTTCCTTCTTGTTTCTTTTATATGTTTCCCCCTTTCTTGGATTGACTCAGACCTGTTTTCTATTCTGTTAGTCTTTTCTTGTTGTTAATCATCATCCTTACCTGTTTGGTTAGTCTCCTCCTATCATAGCCTCTAGCCCCTATTCACGCAGCCTTGATGCTATACTATTTCTCCAGAGTTTCTCCATAGTTTCCTCTTTTGTATACTTTGTTCTTGTGCTTTGTCATTCAACTGACATAGCCAACCTCTCACATCATTTCACATTGTTGCTTAGTTTTTGTATATAAAGGCCTTTGGCTCACCTCTGTAATAACAAGTTCACAAGTTAAAGCCCCAAGTCAAGACTCCAAGTCCAAGTCAAGACTAGTCTAGAAACATCGAGACTATTGTACTCAAGTCCAAAGCCAAAGTCCAAGTCTTAGTCAGTGTGACACATTCACGTTTCAGGTCACATTCCTGTCACATCATGTCCCAATCACTCATGTTCTATTTTTGTTCATACATTGCCATGTCACAGATTATATTCCTGCTGTGCTGAATGACTGCACTATACCCTACCTCAGAAAAGGACCAGTGCATGCAGGCTGTTAGGTATTAATTTCCAAGAGCAACTCTACAACAGTTCGAATTTGATGGCCACTGGAGCCCCATTGAGGAGATTTGTGTTGGGTCATGATTTTATTCCCCTGCATTTGTGTTTTGCACTTGCATCTTTGGTTCTCTTTTGCACTTTTCTCTTTTGCATTTGCATTCTCTGGCCCTTAAAATAAGCGCCCATAATGACGCACCATTTCACACCTTTGGGTCTTGTCTTTAGCATCCATATTGACAAGCCCCAAAGGTTAGTAGTTACTCTGTTATATACAAGTCTTTAGCATCCATATTGACAAGCCCCAAAGGCCATTGATTCTCTCTGTGTGTGACAGTTAAGAGTCTCTAGACCTTCCCTGCCAACAATTTGTGCCCTCAAAGATTACACCAAAGCTGCCCTTACTGATTTTCATTTATACTTTAAAATGCGAGCCCATGACACTGCCTCCTGAAGAATGGGCTTCATGGGATTGTGGTCATGGTCAGCATGTGTCACATCATATCCAACACACATAGCGATGGCCATGCTCATCGTGTTGTGGCCAGCACACATCACAGTGTGCATTAGGCCAGTAAATCTGGCAGCCTTTGCTGTTGCCAGCATGCATGGTCTTGATTTTCACTGTGCACTGTTTTAGCAGCATTCGGATGATCCTTGGGGGTCAGGCTAGTAAATATCCTGTCCCATCTTCCCAGTCTTAAGGTGCATCTATATGCATCCTTCATCCTACTCTTCTACTGCCTTACTTACTTCCCTCCCTTGGAGTGGCAATTTCCATCATGCTCTATCATCTAACCCCCTCAACAACATGTGCACTTCAACCTTGAGTCACAGGTTGTTGACCTGGGCCGATGATGGAAACTTGGGTCAGTTTCATGTTTGGTTGCATGGTCTTGCAGTGAGTGTACATACAGTTCCCTATTGCACTGGTAGCAGAGCATGCACTGTTGGCTATTTGATACAGTTGTGGTTGGTAGACCCACACCTGGTCAAGCAAATAGGTTTGCCCTGTTTACAGTCCATTGGACTGCCTATCTGACTGTTTGTACATTATCCTGCTGTGTGTGATCCCTGGTTCACTTCTGGTATTTGCACAGTTACCTTCTGTCTTGTGATGAACTGATTTCCCTTGGCCCTTTTTAGCAGTCACCCTCTGCCTTACATGCTCATGTGTATCCTCTGCAATAGAGTATGACTACTGTTTTACCATGCTTTCTGACCATTTTACTGTATTCATCTGTCACACCCCCTTAACGATATGCCAGTAACATAGCATGTTGTTGATCTTGTGTAACAGTGATAGGGGTTGAATAGAACCTTTGTCTTTTCAACAGCATGTGAAGGAGATTTTTCTATAGGGTAGTTTTGAGTAGTGCCTGCTGGTCACAGCCATGCTTTCTGTGTTAGGATCGGTAATGTGGTCCCAATGTGCTGGTCAATATCTTATTATGCCCATCCATGCCTGTGTCCTGCAGCCCCTGGATCCTGCTAAGCCAAGTAGGTAGGGTGCAATGTTTGCACAGTGTACCTTTCTACTGAGAATGTCATGAGTCGACCCCTGGGACTTTTGCCTAGTCCTAGCCAGCTAGTTTTACCAGTTGCTTACTAACACTGTAAGTGCTTCGACCACTTGTAACTCCAACATTAACATCACACGTGCATGATATGTGTATTACATGTGTACTGCATTCTGGTCACATGTGCCTCACTATTGATGTATCAGAGCTAAGATGTCTCTGGGAGGGGATATGCTTAGGGAGACTTAGTATATAATAAAATATGTATTAGATTAATAGAATACATTCAATTTTCCCAAAAGCATTATTCTCTCCATTTCCCTTGTCCTCTTCTAAAGTCAAGTAAAATATAGTACAATGTTATGGCCCATGCCACCAAATAAACCCACATTAAACCCCACAACCACCCACACCATTTTTGGGACCTTTCCAATCGCTCAAAACCTGAATATCCAATTTCCAGATTTCCAATGCATCATTCCAAGGTTCCATGTTTCTGAACCTCCAAAGATTCCGAAGTCAAGGTTCCGCTCCTTTGATAGACGACGTGCAGGATCATCGCATACCTCACTCCTTTGTTCTTCATTTTATATTGCCCCTTGTACTCTCTTCCCCCCTTGTCTTTACTCAGTAAAAGATAGTACAAGACTAGATACATGTATATAAGTCACCAGTCGACTGGACTATTCACCAGTACAAATATTGACTTAATTCTGCATCATAGTTTCCGATTAAGTTCCGGTAAACTTTCCAACTTTCCGAAATTAGGGACAGATGATCAAGGAGGGCGCAACATATAAGTTGAAGCCAAGTCCCTGCAACCTCAAACCACTTGTACCACCCTATACTGTGAACAGTTCCAAGACCCACTATCAAGCGTCGGGTTAGTGATGGACTTTGGTACTGCTGAGGGGTGTTGGCAAAAGGTCGGGTGGACTATGGCCAAGTCCTGCAGGCCAAGAGTAGTGGCATTGGCTTCAACGTACTCGTGCATTGTGCCCTACTTGCCGTGCGTGCCACTGTATTTGCAACAGACAGATACTCGGGGGGATGCTGAGGATGCTGGCCTGAGTCGAGGACTTAACAGGAGAGAAGAAGGTAGAAGGGCCTAAGCCTAGTTGATACCCAGAATGAGGAAATATGTACATGCATGTCCTACTTATATAGTTTAAGAAGTGACATGTGGAATAAGGAATGTGGAACAATAAGGTATGCAGAGCATGTGGTTATTGTCCACAGCGAGTAAAATTAGAATAAGAAATGTAAGACGGGGGTAAAACAATAAAGGACAGAATAATAAGACGTGCCCTAGGATAGGACAATAGGAAATGCCCGATTATAAAACATGGCTGTAGCTGAGGATAACACAAGGGCAGGAAGTCCCGAGGTGAGGCAGACTGAGGGGTGAGGAGTAGGCATGGGATGGGAATGAGAAATGTGACCGATATGTGCGTCTGGCCAAGAACAACTCATTGAGTGGTTCGTACTTGGTTACTAATGGAGTATTTTAGTCGGTACCACCGAGTTACCGGATCCTCGGTATATGTACTTGACACCCACGGCACTCCCATCTTTCTGTCCCCATTCCGATTCTGATCCCGAGTCCATCACCCTTAACCCCTCCGTCCCCAGAGTACAAACCCCCCTTCGGAAACCATTCGGAACCCTCCGGAAACCCTTCCGGAAGCCTCTAGCTAAGCACCAACACGTGGATTTAACATACAACTTGTTCCAAGAATAACTGTGGCAACTATATTAGCAGAGGATGTAAAATGGATAGTTACCCTTATTATAGTCATATATCAAGAAGGCTAATGGTGCAAGCAACGAGGACTTAACAACAGATGCTGCCAGATGCAATCAGTGTAATGCATAATACATGGTGGGAGTGATTTGTTGAAATTATCGAGTATATGCAAAGTTAGGCGCTTATCATATTCAAAATCAGCCAACAGTTATTGTTTGGTTTTGGTGCAGAGATATGGCTCACCTTCATACTTGAAGCTGAAATGTGAGTAGATTCCCATTTGCATACCAACTGTATCTAATGCTTCTATCTAGTCTATTCATAGGTAGATTAGATTAATATCATAGACCTTTGTACTTAAAGCTGAGCCTCTATTCATACCTCTAGTTGCAACATTTTCCAACAGATTATAGGCCACAGGCAACCTTAAAGAACAACAATGTCTACCATTACAATCTCTAACTCTGAATCTAGTTCACTCTCTGTACCAAAACTCCATAATTATTAAAGTAACTGGTCTGACTATGAGCCTCATATATAGGGAATGGCATGGGTCACCCATGGGTCAAATGTGGGTGACCCGCACCCGACCCATGGGAAAGCCAAACCCATCAACCCATGGGTTTTTTCCCATGGGTCAATGGGTATTGGGTGCGTGCTGTATCCACATGCAATACATTGCATACGTGGCAGCACATGCAAATATGGGCATTGCATACATCATGTTCATCATGGGGCATGTGCATATGTGGTGTACATCATGTTTGTCACAGTGCATGTGCATATGTCATGTATGTCACATATGTGGTGGCACATGCATATATGGGAGTTGTGTACATCGTGTTTGTTGTGGCATGTGCGCATACATCATGTAGGTGGCAGGTTGACTACCGCAAGTACACTACCATGACTTTCTCACACGACACCCAGCTCACTCAGCAAATCGATGAAATGATGCATATGTCATGTTCTTGTCAGAGTTGATGCCCTGGGTTAGGCCTGGGTCACAGGTGCTCGTGGCTTGACCAGACCCATACCCAAGGACACCCAACCCAGTGACCCATGTGGGTTGGCCTAACCTGTGCATTTCCCTACTCGTATACAAAGAGCGCTTGGTGCAAAAGGACTGTGGATTCATGTTGAGGGGACAGCTACTGTGCCAAACCCCTATATGCAAGTAAATGGTATTCTCATTCTTTCTGATGGAAAAACTCCTGCCCATGGAGGAACAAATAGAGGCCCGCAAGACCCATATGATAGAATATGATAAGCAAGAGTCACTCACTCAACATGTTATCCTTTCCACAACACTATTACAAGTGGGTGCATTAATCAAAACCTCAGCACATCAAAGGAGATGTGAGAAATGGTCAAAATGGTTGCCACTACTAAAAGCACCTATACCTCATTTATTTTAAGGATCAACTTGCTGCAAAGCAAGTAAGTGACTCAGATAATCCCCACACTCACCTAGTGTCAAGTCCATGATACCAAGCTCCAGTTCACTCAGCAATACCAACCGACCAACCCTTACCCATATCATCCCTCACTAGTATGTGGTCTCAGCCTGGTACATTCGGTATATTATCTGGATCACTCCTCTCATCCCATCCTCTCTATCCTCCACTATTCTCTCATTCTCCATCCATTCCTTTACCCGTTTTCCCTCAGGACATTTATTATTCATTTATTATTTGGTCATGGCCCTATTGTTTTATCTTCAGCTGTTTTTCTATTGTTCTATTCTCATCCACTCTCTCATTATCTTATTCTCAACCATATTTCATTATTCTATTCTTGTTCACTGTGGACAATACCTCTACATGATTCTTCATACCTTATTGTTCTTCATTCCTTATGCCACCCTGTTCCACATCTTGCTTCATAACCTATATATGTAGCGGATGTATGTAAATAGTTGCTCACTATGAATATCAACTTGGTTTACCTCCTCTTGTCTTCCCTTCTTTAGTCTGAAGTCCCTTACTCAGACCAACACTCTTGGTACCCTTTCAGGTCTTTCTTCAGTTCAAATTAGTGGCATGCATGGAAGAGCAGGGTATAATGCATGAGCATGTTGAAGCCAAGCCACCTTGATTGGTCTGCAGGACTTGACCAACTCCTGTTTGCAACATTGGCATTACCAAGACTTAACACCTAGCCAACTTCAAACAACATTTTGAGCTCATGGTGAAGAGGCATGACAACCTAATTTACATGGGATCAATATTGTCAGATACATAATTCTCAACTCTTATCATGTCATCCCTCCCAGCATCTTCTTGTCTGGCCATCTTGTCAGGATTTGGTAACGCTGAAATACCGGTTAAGTCCTGCAAACCATTCTGGAGTGGCTAGGCTTCAACGTGCTTGTGCATTGCACCCTGCTGTTCCATGCGTGCCACTAATTTGGATAGTAGGAGGAGTCTCGTGAGGATGCCGAGGGCATCAGCTCGAGCAAAGGACTTCAGAGATAGGAAACGGACAAAGGGGTGCGAACCAAATTGATATTTGGAGTGAGGAACTATCTACATACATCCCACTACTTATATAGTTAAGAAGCAAGATGTGGAACAAATGGAAACAATAAGGTATGAAGAAACCACATGGAGGCATTGTCCACAGTGATCAGAAATAGAATAAGGAATGTAAGTGGGATTAGAATAATGGAGTATGGCTGAGAATAAGATAATGAAGTGGTGGGTGAGAATAGAATAATAGAAAAACAGCTGAAGATAAAACAATAGGCAGTGGCCAGGACAATGTGTGGCCATCATGTTTTTCAGGGGGAACAGGTCAAGGAGTGGATAGGGGGTGAAGGAACAATGAAGGGGATAGGACGAGAGGAGTGGTCCAGATGATATATCAGATGTACCGAGCCAAGGCCGCGTGGTAGTGTAAGATGATGTTGGCAAGGGCTGGTTGGTCGGTATTCCCGAGTGAGCTGGTACTTGGTGTTGTGGACTTGACAAATCTAAACAATCAATCACTGCAGCTGAGAAAATTGGAGCAACCCAAGGAACTGCAGCAAAACCTAAAATACTGCCGAACAACCTGATTAACTTCTTAATTGAGGAAGCCCAACACCATGTCATTGATGACAAATGTTTGAAGCTGGTAGAATTGGCACTTTTGGCTTATGCCAAAAAGAGAAAAAGGTCAGATGCTTCCAAACCAATGAAAAAGTCAAAGACCAACCCAGACAAGCATTGTGACAACTGTTCTAGGGATGGCCATACCAAAGATGAATGCTGGTCAAAGGGTGGAGGAAAAGAAGCCCAAGGCCCTAGATAGAAGAAAGTGAAGAAAGGCCCCAAAACAACAGACTCCACAGTTGTTGCTGATAATGGCCAAAATAACAATGACCTCTTCACATTCACCTGTGCTACAGGCTTTGCGACCATAGTTCAAATCCTCAATCTGTGTCAAGCTTTGGGAATGCCAAGAGGTTGGACAGGTAATGGCCAAGTCCTGCAGGCCAGAAGTAGTGGATTTGGCTTCAATCTACTTGTGTGTTGCACCCTACTTGCCGTGCATGCCACCAATTGGGACAGAGGAGGTACTTGGGGGGTCCAAAGTGCCAGCCCAAGTAGAGGACTTTACAGAGGAGAGGGAAGGTAAGGGGCCTAAGCCTAGTTGATACCCAGAATGAGGTAGTATGTACATGCATGCCCTACTTATATAGGTTTAAGAAGCGACATGTGGAATAAGGAATGTGGACCAATAAGGTATGCAGAGCATGTTGGTATTGTACACAATGAGTAAAATCAGAATGAAGCAATGTAAACAGGGATAGGACAATGGAAAATAGAATAATAGGAATGTGGCCAAGGATAGGACAATAGGGAGTGTCTGACTGTCAGGAACCGTACATACTGACAGGCCTTGGGAAAGCCGAAGGGGTTGGACGGGTAAAGGCCAAGTCCTGCAGGCTAGAAGTAGTGGCATGGCTTCAATGTGCTTGTGCATTGCGCCCTACTTCCCATGCGTGCCACTGATTTAGGACAGAGGGATACCTGGGAGAGTGCCGAGAATGTCGACCCAGGTAAAGGACTTGGGACAGGAGAGGGGAGGACAAGAAGGTGTAAACCTAGTTGATTTCCAGAACAAAGAACCATCTACATACATTGGCTACTTATATAGGCTAATAGGTGAGATGTGGAACAGAGTGGCACAAGGAATGGAGAACAATAAGGTATGAAGAAACATGTGGAGATATTGTCCACAATGATCAGGAATAGAACAAGGAATGTAGACCATAATAGAACAATAAAGTATGGCCAGAGACAAAAGAGTGAGTGAGAATAGAACAATGGGAGTGGCCAAACATAAAACAATAGAGAGTGGCTGAACATAAAACAATAGTGCCACTGCCAAGTGACAACAAAGAGTGAATGCCCTGAAGGTAAGCAAGCAAGGGGAAGGACAGGGAGTAACAGAATGACAAAGGATAGAGGGGATGGGATGAGGAAAGTGAACCAAATGATGAACCGAATGTACCGGACCGAGGCCATGTACTGGCGAGGGATGCCTTGTCACTGGTGTGTGGGACTAAAGGCAAGGGTTGTTCGGTCGGTACTACCGAGTGAACCAGAGCTTGGTATCTGGGGCTTGACACTGACTATAAAACAATGGTTATGGCTGAGGATAAAACAAGGACAGGAAGTCCCGAGGTAAGGTGGATTGAGGAATGAGGAGTAGGCATGGTAGGATTAATGGATGGTGAATGGCATAGTGTATCTGAGGGGTAAGGACAAGGAATGTGGGTGGTGGATGTGCCAAGCCAAGACTGGGATACCAAGTGACTTGCATGTGGCATGGACACTTGTGGACATAGGATGACTGCTCGGTTGGCACTGCCAAATTACCGGGATCTTGGTATGTGTACTTGACAATCTGTCAGGAGTCGGATACTGACAGAGTTCGGTACTGCCGAGGGGTGTTGTCGAAAGGTCGGGCGGACTATGGCCAAGTCCTGCAGGCCAAGAGTAGTGGCGTTGGCTTCAACATACTCGTGCGTTGCGCCCTACTTTCCATGCATGCCACTGTATTTGCAACAGACAGATACTCAGGGGGATGCTGAAGATGCCGGCCCGAGTCGAGGACTTCACAGAAGAGAAGAAGGTAGAAGGGCCTAAGCCTAGTCAATACCCAGAATGAGGAAGTATGTACATGCATGTCCTACTTATATAGGTTAAGAAGCAACATGTGGAATAAGGAATGTGGGACAACAAGGTATGCAGAGCATGTGGTTGTTGTCCACAATGAACAAAATTAGAACAAGGAATGCAAAACAGGGACAGAACAATAAAAGACGGGACAATAGGGACGTAACTCAAGATGGGACAATAAGGAGTGGCCGAGTATAAAACAATGGGGTTCCGTCCAAAGATAATACAAGGACAGGGAGTCCCGAGGTGAAACGAACCGAGGAGTGTGGATGGCAGATGTGCCGAGCCAGGACCGGCGCACCAAGTGTTATGCAGGCAACGTGGGCACTTGGTCATGGATATAGAATGATTGCTCGGTCAGCACTGCCGGCGGATGGGTCTCGGTACGTAGACTTGACACAATCTCCCAAACAACAATTAGGAGCCTGCATAGACAGTGGTGCTAGCAACCACTACTGCCCTGACCATGCAAAATTCATCAATTATAGCCAATACTCAGATGTGAAATCATTGCAGCAGATAGGCATAGCCTTAAAGCTACAGGTATTGGTGACATAAAAATTGACTTACTGAATGGCAATGGCAAGACACTTGCAATGTTGAAAGAAGCAGTCCATGCACCAGACATAGCATTTACCCTAATATTAATCAGCCAGTTAGATAAAGCAAAATGTGAGACAATTTTCAAAGATGGAATCTGCACCATTAAAAATCAGACTGGAAAAACCATGGCCACAATCCCCCAGTCTAATAGACTATACTGGATTCCTGTCCCTGCGCATCCTCAGCAAATTGACTATGCTAATATTGTTTCTGTCAAAATGGATGTCAATGCTACACATCAGAAACTTGGTCACATAGGTCTTACTGCCATAAAACATATGATATCAACGGGCTCTATCACTGGTATTGAGTTTGACTCTACCTCAAAACTTGAATTTTTCAAAGCCTGTGCAAAAGCTAAAGCAGCACATCAACCCTTCTCAAAGGACTCTGACCTGCATGCAATGAAATATGGCAAATGTGTTCACTGGGACCTATGGGGACCTTCTTTGGTTCAAAGTCTAAATGGACACCAATATATTGTGGCTTGCATAGATGATGCAACTCATGAGACTAGGCTATACTTTTTAAAGAAGAAGAGCCAGACCTTTGAGGCATACAAACATGATGAAGCTTACATTGAAACCCAAACTGGTAATCACATAAAAAGTATACACAGTGACTGAGGTGGAGAATTATTGTCAAAGATATGAAAAATCATCAGGATGAAAAAGGAACTAAAAGAGAACTTACAGTTCATGATTCCCCACCTCAAAATGGCTCTGCAGAATGAGGAATGCACACACATGCTGAAATGGCCCCAGCAGTGCTTATCTCTTCTGGTTTACCATGGTTCCTGTGGGAGGAAGCAATGAAACATTCTTCATGGCTTCAAAACCAAACACCTACACATGTACTCAATGGTAAAACTCCTTATAAAGCCTGGTAGAAGAAGAAACCACATTTAGCCAGCATTCAGGAATTTGGTACTGCCACATATGTCAAAGACTTAAATGCAGGCAAACTAGACTCACATGCTGTTATCAGCAGATTTATTGGATATGATACTGAATCAAAGGGGTACTGTATTCACTGGCCTACCAAGAAATCAGTCACCATTGAACATAATCGTTTTCAATGAAAATGACCTACAATCAAATGTTCCTGCAGATTTCTCCATTGGTGATTGGCTAGATGAGGGGGAGAGGGATAAAATCATCCACTCAAATCAACCCTCTAATCCATGTGCTAATCAACCAGATATCACTGAAACTGCTAAGCCAACTCCAGACCCATCCAACCCAGCTATCACTCCTATAGAAAATGAGATCACCATTGATCTACTTCCTGATAATGCTGAGGAAACAGAAAATTCACCTGAGTTAGGATGAGGATGCCACGCAAGAAAACCACTGGGTGCCTACAAGCAGATGCATGAGGGACTTGGAGCAGAGGCTGCACAGTTGGAAAACACAGACCTGAAAGATGGATCTATCACTCAACACGATGATACCTTCAATTATATCCTCAACATTCATCTTGACTATGCCCTTATTGTGACCAATGGTTCAACACCAAAGACCCTTGATGAAGCACTTGAAGGACCAAACAAAGTCTACTGGCAAAAAGTGCTAGAATACAAAATAGGTCAACTGCAGAAACTCAAGACATGGGTGATAGAAGACTTACCTAAAGGTCAAACAGTGATCCCCTGCTCTGAATTTCTAAGAGAAAAGCCTGGCTTGGATGGAAAAATGACATACTAAGTCCATATTGTGGGCATAAGCAGGTTGAAGGAGTCAACTACACTGAGACATTTTCTGCTGCAGCCAAGTTACCTTCAATACGAGTTGTTCTGGCTAATGCAGCTACACTGGAATAGGAAATCACCAAGTCGATGTCAAAAGTACTTACCTCAATACACTGCTAAAGGAGACTGTTTACATGAAAATCCCTAATGGTGCCAGTAACCCAACCCAAAAAGAAAGGTATGCCAACTCTTGAAAGGCATGTATGGGCTCAAACAAGCTGGCAGAGGAAGGAATCAAGAACTCACAAAAGTGTTTACCATAAACCTTGGATTTACCTGGTCTGCCATTGATCATTCAATATTCTACAAGAAAACAGCATCAGAACACACTGTTGTCACAGTTGCTACTGATGACATGATACTCACCTCAAAAGGAATAGGCGATATCAACAAGTTGAAGAGAGATCTTGAGGGATGCTGGGAAATGTCAGATCTTGTGAAATCCACTGGTACCTGGGTTTTCAAGTCAAGTGCATGTCATGTACAAGGACCGAATGTCCGGTAATTTGGCAATTCCAACCAAGCAGTCAGACTACCCCCATGCACAAGTGTCCAAGCCACATACAAGTCACTTGGTATGCTGGGCTCAGCTTGGCACATTTGCCATCCACATTCCTCGTCCCCATCCTCATCCACTTTATCTCATTCACCAACCATTAATCCTACCCTGTCCACTCCTTATTCCTTGACCTGTCTCACCTTGGGACATCCTGTCCTTGTTTTATCCTTGGCTATAACCCTATTGTTTTATGGTCTGGCACTCCATATTGTTCTATCCTTGGCCATGTTTGTTCTACTCTATTTTCATTGTTATATCCCCATCTACATTCCTTCATTCTAATTTTACCCATTGCTAACAATACCCCCATGCTCTGCATACCTTATTGTCCCACAGTCCTTATTCCACATGTCGCCTCTTTAATCTATATAAGTAGGACATGCATGTACATACTTCCTCATGTGGGGTATAGACTAGGCTTAGGCCCTTCTACCTTCTCCTCCTCTGTTAAGTCCTCTACTTGGGCTGGCATCATTGCCATCCTCCCTGAGTATCCTGTCTGTTGCAAATCAGTGGCACATACAGAGAGTAGGGCACAATGCACGAGTACATTGAAGCCAAAGCCACTACTTTTGGCCTGCAGGACTTGGCCATTCCCTGTCCGACATCTTGGCATTCCCGAAGCTTGACAGTGAAACAGAAAAGCATGCACAATATCAATTAATCAGTAAATGTACATTGAAGCAATGACTGAAAAGTTTGGATTGTCAGCTGAAAAACTGGTCTCCATCCCAATAAATCCAGGAACAAACCTTCATAAAGAGCAAGGACCAAAACTCCTAGCTGAGATCATGTGAATGCAACAGGTAGCATATGCCAAAGCTATTGGATCTGTTCTATGGGCAGTGATAGTGTCAAGGCCAGATATTGCATTTGCAACTAGAGTATTGGCTCAGTTTATCCAAAACCCAGCTGAAATCTTTTGGCAAGGTATCGAGCAAGTAATGGTCTACCTGCAAGATACTAAGGACCTCTGGTTGACATTTGGTGGAGCTGAAGAAACCCCAGTCACCAGAAACTGTGATGCAGATTGGGCAATGCAAACTCACAGACATTCAATTTCTGGATACTTGTTCTTCATGGGCAATAGAACAGTTTCCTGGATTTCAAAGAAACAGCATATCGTTGCACTGTCTAGCACAGAAGCAGAATACATATCGCTTACCCATGCAACCAAGCAAGCACTGTGGTTGTGGAGATTCATTGCAGAAATCCAAGGTGAGACAACCAAAGTCATTATGATCAATTGCAACAATTAGGGAGCTATAGTGTTGTCAAAAGACAACAAATTTCATGCTATAACAAAGCATATCAACCTGTGGTATCACTTCATTCATGAGTGTGTCACAGAGCAGAAAGTTGGAGTTGACTATGTGCCTACCAAAGAACACATATCAGATATCTTCACCAAACCACTTCCAAGGTTACTCTTTGAGCATTTCCTCAGGAATATTGGACTATGGCATGTATAACTTTGCAATTTTATGGAGTGTATACTCGAGGGGGAGTGTTGAAATTATCAAGTATATGCAAAGTTAGGCACTTATCATGTTCAAACTCAGCTGACAGTTATTGTTTGGTTTTAGGGTGGAGATGAGGCTCACCTTGAAGCTGAGCTGTGAGTAGATTCCCATTTACAGTGACTCACAAAACTGAGTCAATATTTGGTGCTTTTGGACTATTAATTGAATAGCTTTGAATGTAAAACATATATGAAAAAGGTGTTGGTGCATCAAAGAAATAATCTAATCAGGGCTATGCAATCATTAAAAATTATGTAATTCAGATCAGGGGTGATGAAGATATGGGCAATTCAAATCAAGGGCCCATTGACTCAGTTGTGTGAGATGGTGTCAGAACAATCATAATCTGATGCTCCATGTATTATATAACATGAAACCCTTGATAGATGGTTACTATGGTACCCTTATGTTTCATGAGAACTCAAATTAAGGTATTTAATCCCCTCCAACATGTCCAGAACTTCACTCCACTCGAATGCACCCCACTTCCTCTGCTCAAAAAGAAAACATCCTCTCCTTGGCCTCTCATGGTCATTCCACTCGCACTATTGCCTCAAGACTTTGCCTCGGCCAGTCTACAGTATCCAGGACTCTCAGAACTCTCCATCCCAACCAGCCCTGCTCCTCTGGAGGTTGTCCCCCCAAGCTTTCCTCTAGAGATCAACATTCTATTTTATCACAAATTGCTACTGGCAGAGCTGGCAATGCTACTCAGGTCACCAAACACATCAATACAATTATCCCCCACCCAGTCTCCTCAGAAACAGTCAGAATACTCCTCAGGAAACATTCATTCAAGGCTGTGGTGAAGAAGAAAAAGCCCTTCCTCAGTACAAGGCATAGACAGCTGAGGTTGGCCTTCGCTTTGAAGCACAGAGAGTGGACTGTAGAGGACTGGGAGAGGGTCATTTGGTCATATGAGACCAAAATCAACAGGTTTGGGTGAGATGGGAGGCAGTGGGTCTGGAAACAGAAGGGGGAGGGGTTTATTGAGAGAGAGGTACAGGGGACAGTCAAGTTTAGAGGGGGAAACATTATGGTATGCCGGTATATGGGATGGAATGGTGTTGGCCAGCTTGCAGAGATTGAAGGAAAGATGGATGCTAATCAGTTTGTATCTATTTTGGAGGACCACCTGCTGCCCAGCCTGGAAGAAAGTGGAATTCCTGAGGAACAGGTAATTTTCAACAGGACAATGACCCAAAGCACAAGTCAAAGAAGGCCAAGAACTGGATGGAAAACAATAATATCACTCCTTGACTGGCCTGCACAGTCTCCAGACCTGAATCCTATTGAGCACCTCTGAGATCATGCAAAAAACAGGCTTAAGGAGTATCCAACACCACCCAAGGGAGTTTGTCAAATTTGGGAGAGAGTAGAGGAGGTATGGAATAACATACCCCCAGAGGTGTGTCAGAATTTGATGGTATGGAATAACATACCCCCAGAGGTGTGTCAGAATTTGATAGAGAGTATGTCTAGAGGACTTGAGGCAGTAACTCAGGCCAAGGGGGGAAATACCAAGTACTAGAATTGCAACTTACTATTTTTCTGATACCCTCTCACAAAACTGAGTCAATGAGGACTTGATTTGAATTGCCCATATCTTCATCACCCCTGACCGGAATTACATAATTTTTCAATGGTTGCATAGCCCTGATCATATTCTTTCCTTGATGCACCAACACCTTTTTCATATATGTTTTAAATTCAAAGCTATTCAATGAATAGTCCCAAACACCAAACATTGACTCAGTTTTGTGAGTCACTGTACATACCAACTGTCATCTAGTGCTTCTATCTAGTTTATTCATAGGTATATTAGATTAATATCATACACCTTCATACTCGAAGCTGAGCCTCTATTCATAACTCCAGTTGTGACAAATTCCAACATGATTTGCATTATTCAACTAAGAGTAGGAATAATAGTTTATAATCATAAACTATTAGCTCTACCCTTGCTTAGGATTATTTCCACTTGATGTTCTACCTAAGAAGATTTGATGAAACTATGAGTAGAGCCTGAATCAATTAGGCATTTAAAAGGGGTTACTGAGGAACTTGGCATCAAGTCAGAAGATAGAAGGATTATTAAAGAATTGGGATTAAGAAGAGCAGAAACATTGAGCTTAACCTCACTACTAGCACTTGCCGAGTCAATGCAACTCTTGGTGTGCTTAGAGGCCAAAGAGTTGCTGACTAGTTTTTTGACTTGGTTGCCTTAGCTGATTTCTCAGTTTTAGTGTCCAAGGCACTGGTTGCCTTTGTAGCGGAGGTTGTAGATCTAGTTTGTGGGGTCATGATCTTAGAAGTATAATATGGAAAATAGTTTGATTCTGAATATACTGTCAGGCACCAAAAATGCCGATGTTGCATGGGCCAAGTACTATGGTAATAGTACTGACTTCATGGTTGTCAAGTCTACGTACTGAGATCCATCTACCAGCAATACCGACCGAACAACCATCCTATATCCACGACCAAGTGTCCACACCACATGCATAACACTTGGTGCACCGGTCTTGGCTCGGTACATCCGCCATTCACACTTCTCGGTCCGTTTCACCTCGGGACTTCCTGTCCTTGTATTGTCCTTGGACACAACTCCATTGTTTTATACTCAAACACTCCTTATTGTCCCATCTTGAGTCACGATTCTATTATCCTGTCTTTTATGGTTCTATCCCCATTTTGCATTCCTTGTTCTAATTTTATTCATTGTGGACAATAACCACATGCTCTGCATACCTTGTTGTTCCACATTCCTTATTCCACACGTTGCTTCTTAACCTATATAAGTAGGACATGCATGTACATATTTCCTCATTCTGGGTATCGACTAGGCTTAGGCCCTTCTACCTTCTTCCCCTCTGTTAATGTCCTTAACTCAGGCTGGTATCATTAGCATCCCCCTGAGTATCTGTCTATTGCAAATACAGTGGCATGCACGGCAAGTAGGGCGTAATGCATGAGCACGTTGAAGCCAACGCCACTACTCTTGACCTGCAGGACTTGGCCATAGTCTGCCCGACCTTTTGCCAACACCCCTCGGCAGTACCAAAGTCCGTCAGTAACTGAAGCTTGACAATGGTACAGGCAAGGAATCAGACAAGTCCAATAGACCGATTGGGGTGGCTTGGCTTCTACATACTCATGTGTTGTGCCTTACTTTCCATATGTGCCACTAATTTTAGAGAGAAGGTAAACTACGAAGAGTGCCAAGAGTGTTGGCCCAAGTAAGGACTTCAGACAGGAGGAAGAAAGACAAGAAGGAATATACCAAGTAAATATTCAGAATGAGGAACTATCTACATACATGTTCTACTTATATAGGTTAAGAAGTGAATGTGGAATCAGGGTGGTGTAAGACATGGAAAAAGAATAATATATAGAGAGCATGTGGAAGTATTGTTCACAATTCCCAAGAATAGAACAATGAGATATAAATGAAAATAGAACAATAACATGTGGAAGAATATAAGATAATAAGAGTGTGACTGAGAATAAGACAATAGATTATTGTCAGGATTCAGTAATACCAAGATGTTGGATGGGAATGGCCAAGTCCTGCAGGCTGGAAGTAGTGGCTTTGGCTTTAATGTACTCGTGCATTGCACCCTACTCTTCCATGTGTGCCACTGGTTTGTAACAGATGGGATACTTGGGAGGATGCCAATGATGCTGGCCCGAGTAGAGGACTTAACAGAGGAGGAGAAGGTAGAAGGGCCTAAGCCTAGTTGATACCCAGAATGAGGAAATATGTACATACATGCCCTGCTTATATAGGTTTAAGAAGCGACATGTGGAATAAGGAATGTGGGATGATAAGGTATGAAGAGCATGTGGGTATTGTCCACAATGAGTAAAATTAGAATGGAGGAATGCAAATGGAAATAGAACAATAAAAGATAGAATAATATAAATGTGGCCAAGGATAGGACAATAGGGAGTGCTCAACTATAAAACAATGGTTGCGACTGAAGATAAAACAAGGACAGGAAGTCCCAAGGTGAGGCAGATCGAGGAATGAGGAGTGGATGGGGTAGGATTAATGGTTGGTGGAATGAGGAAGAGTGGACAAAGGATGGGGATGAGGATGTGGAGGGTGGATATGCTGAGCCAAGACCGGCATACTAAGTGACATGCATGCAGTGTGGACACTTGTACATGGACATAGGGTGACTGCTCGGTTGGCACTGCCGAATTACTGGGATATCAGTATGTGTACTTGACAAGTATGACCAAATATAAAAAATATAAAACAATAGGGTCATTTCTGAGAATAAAATAATAGAAATCTCCTAAGGTAAAATGGGCTGAGAAATAAAGAATAAATGGATTGGGAATAATGGATAATGAATGAAGGAAAGGTAGATGATGAATGTACTGAGTTGAGACTGACGTACTGAGTCGAGACTGATGTACTAAGTCTAAGTGCCTTGTACATGACTTGGTTACCTGTGTATGGAATTGGATGTTTGACATTTGGTCAGTACTACCTAGTGAACAATTCTTGGTATGTGTACATGTCATATGCATGTGCATAGGGTGAATGCACATATAGTGTGTGTGGCACATTCATGTTGTATGTGGTGGTATTCCTGTCATCTCTTCACTGGCTCTCCACAAGATAAAATCTCATCAAGACCTCTAGTAACAAATTATCCATTCAATTACTTGATACTTTTCCCATAGAGACTTGACTTCACAGAATATCAAGAATATCAACTTTACATTCGCAAATACAGATAAATATAGTGTTTCAGGGTCACTGCAAGGGCAATCTAAGCAGGTGTTCTACCCTTGGGTGGCACACTGTCAAAGGGGAATGTAAATGTTTAGCTTAACATCTATGTACACAATAATTAGCATACCTGGCAAAGACAGATCCACAGAGAAAATTCTAAGGGGCTTTTACCCACTAAGGACAGTTATATATATACCATCACCATAGCACTCCATTTATATTGGGCATCACTCCCTGCCTTGGTTGGGTTTAGGGCTGGGGCAGTGATATCACAGGTGACTGCTGAAGGTATGGCTGATAGCCATGATTGATGTCCACCGATGGTGGATGCCAGCAACAATGGTCGTTCAGTATGTGTCTTGGTAGTACCAATCAGGTGTATACCAAATGCATCTCAGTTAGTGGGTAGGGACCTCAGTCAGTGTAGTTTCAGTGAGGGCCAAATCTCAGGGATTCCCCTGACAGTCACTCTCTCATCAATAGTTGGACTCCCTGATGGATTTTGAACTGGCATTTTTATCCAATACCTTTTTTTTCAGGTTCAAAGATAGGTTTTATGATGTCATTCTTGTGTGTATGCTGTGCATGCATGTCATATATCATACCTATCATATGCATTCATATATAACATGCATGTCCCATAGCAGATGGTTGAGGGCAAGTTATAGTCTAAACAATACAGTGATTCATTGGGTTTTTTTATGACCCAGGAATGATGTGATAATCCATGGTTGACTCACATTTGGTTTGTAGCTTTGACAACCTATGCATACTCTACTCCAACTTATGCCATACCTAATCCCAATGGAGGATGTTAATTTATACCATTGCCACTAATGCAATGCACATACCTGGATTTATTGAACTTGACACTCATAATTTGTGTGGGGATTGATGGAGGGAAGGGTAAGCTGCAGTGCCAGGTTGGAATGCACTGAAGACATTTTTACTCAACCTTTTTTTTTTTTTGCCTTTTCCATATGGTATACCCAATACCTGCAATGTCATGGTGATGGTTATTAGCTGACTATGGCATACTACATTCACCGCTTCAGGTGTGCCACTTATACACTCACTCTATTGATGTATGCATTTACATATGACATGCACATGGCACATGTGCATATATATGACACCTATCATATGCATGCACATGCAACATGCGCAAATGTATGATACCTGTCATATGCATGCACCCAACACCTGTCCACCCATTGGAATAACCCATGGGTTGATGGGTTTGGGTTCCAATGTTGGTGTTTTAGAACCATAAAGCTGGTAACCCAAGAGCTGTGACAAAACTTTGGTGTGAAGAAAGTCTAATCAAGTTCTCCAACAAGACAATAGCAAGCTAATGCCTGTCTGGTTTGATGTCCAAAAAGAATTGTTTAGAGGGGGCCTTGGCAGGTGACTTGTCAATTACATGTAGGAATATTAGCTTATGTTTATGAACTATTATTCTACCCTTGCCTAGGATTATTTTCATAGATGTTCTATAAATTCTAGTTTAGTTCTTTTATGATGTTTTTACGTACTTTTTATATTTTGGCCAAGAAACCTTCTACAGCATAGAAGGGTTGAGATTTATTCCATGAACAAACCTCTGTCAACAAGTGTCAGGTTTCGGGAATGCCAAGGTGTCAGACAGGAGTGGCCAAGTCCTGCAGGCTGGTTGTAGTGGCATGGCTTCAACATGCTAGTGCATTGCGCCCTACTTTCCGTGTGTGCCACTGATTTGGGACAGAAGAGATACCCGGGAGGGTGCCAAGAGTGTTGGCCCAAGTAAAGGACTTTAGACAGGAGAAGGGAGGACAAGAAGGTGTAAACCTAGTTGGTTTCCAGAACAAAGAACCATCTACATACATTGGCTACTTATATAAGTTAATAAGTGAGATGTGGGACAGAGTGGCACAAGGAATGGAGAACAATAAGGTATGAAAAATCATGTGGAGGTATTGTCCACAATGATCAAGAATAGAACAAAGGAATGTAGATGAGAATAGAACAATGAAATGTGATCGAGAACAAAAGAGTGAGTGAGAATAGAACAATAGAGAGTGGCCGAATATAAAACAATAGGGCCACTGCCAAATGACAACAAATAGTGAGTGTCCCAAGGGTAAACGGGCAAAGGGAAGGACAGGAAATAAAAGAATAATAAAGAATAGGAGGGTGGGATAGGGATAATGAACCAAATGATGAACCAAATGTACTAAGCCGAGGCCACACACTGGTGAGGGATGATATGGGTAAGGGTTGGTTGGTTGGTACTGCTGAGTAAATTAGAGCATGGTATCGTGGGCTTGACAATAAGTCTTAGTGGTTGGTGACCTACTTAAGAGAGTGCTGGCAGCACTAGATAATCTGGCAGATTATGGGTGAAGATAAGATTGATTACTTTTATGCTACAGAGCGTCAAGCCCACAATACCGAGCTTCTATTCACTCAGTATTATTGACCGACTGTCAGGAGCCGGATTCTGACGGACTTTGGTACTGCCGAAGGGTGTTGTCGAAAAGGTGGGGCAGACTATGGCCAAGTCCTGCAGGCCAAGAGTAGTGGTGTTGGCTTCAACGTACTCGTGCGTTGCGCCCTACTTGCCGTGCGTGCCACTGTATTTGCAACAGACAGATACTCAGGGGGATGCTGAAGATGCCGGCCTGAGTCGAGGACTTAACAGAGAGGAAGAAGGTAGAAGGGCCTAAGCCTAGTCGATACCCAGAATGAAGAATTAAGTACATGCATGTCCTACTTATATAGGTTAAGAAGCGACATGTGGAATAAGGAATGTGGGACAACAAGATATGCAGAGCAATGTGGTTGTTATCCACAACGAACAAAATTAGAACAAGGAATGCAAACGGGGATAGAACAATAAAAGACAGTATAATAGGATCGTGATTCGAGATGGGACAATAGGGAGTGGCCGAGTATAAAACAATGACTGTAACCGAGGATAACACAAGGGGTAGGAGGTACCGAGGTGGGGCGGATCAAGAAGCGGAAGAATAGTATGACGGATGTGCCGAACCGAGAACATGGTATCAAGTGACGTGCATGCGGCGTGGGCACTTGTACTTGGATGTAGGATGGTTGTTCGGTCGGTACTGGCGAGTGTCCGGATCCTCGGTACGTGGACTTGACACCGACCGACCGACCGAACAACCTTTACCCATACTATCCTCACTACCATGCAGTCTCAGCTTGGCATATCAGGTACATTGTCCAGACTATCTCTCCCACCTATCCCTTCCACCTCTCACTATCCTCTCATTTCCCAACCATTTCCTTACCCATCCTCCCCCATGACACTCGATGTCCACTTATTATTTTCAATCACGGCCCTATTGTTTTATCTTTGGCTGCTCCTCTATTGTCTTATTCTCATTCACTCCTTTATTATTTTATTCTCAGCCATACTCTATTATTCTATTCTCGCCTACATTTCTTATTCTATTCTTGTTCACTGTGAACAATGCCTCCACATGGTTTTTCATACATTATTGTTCTCCATTTTCTATGCCACCCTGTTCCACATCTTGCTTCTTAACCCATATAAGTAGCAGATGTATGTAGATAGTTCCTCACTCAGAATATCAACTTGGCTTAGACCCCCTTGCCCTCCTTTCTCCTGTCCAAGCCCTTCACTCAAGCCAACACCCTCGGCACCTTCACCAGTACCACTCCTGTCCAAATAAGTGGCACGCATGTAACAGCAGGGCACAACGCACAAGCACGTTAAAGTCTAGCCACCTCAAGAGGCTTATAGGACATTGACCAAATCCTCGGCCTCACCATGGCTTGTAGTTTTGTGACTGGTCAAGTCACAAAATATTATTAGTATATGATCCATGCTTCTGGGCTGACCTTTATGTAATGGCTATTGTATAAGCCCAGGAATTTGTTGTACAAGTTGATCTGAGAAATTGACCCAGGAATTTGGTGCCATTTTCCATATATTAAGTAATAGACACCCAATTATGGTTCCTTGTGGGTCCAAATGGAAACAGATGACAGATGAAAAAGATATGTTTTTGAGGATTTTCCTTGGACTTGAGGGTTTGATATTTAAGAGTTAATTACCCTGAGTAACTTACTCTTAAATGGCCAGCCAAAAGTTATTATATTTTTTTGGTAGTCAATTCAAGACTGGTTTGTTGAATAGTTTTCTGAGTAAGAGAGGTTTGGAATCCTATGTGCTGATCCTGGTTCAGTGGCCCTTTGTTAAGTACACGTACCGAGACCCATGATTTTGGCAGTGCCAACTGAGCAGTCATCCTATGTCCATGTCTAAGTGTCCAGGCCACATGCATATCACTTGGTACACTGGTCTCGGCTTGGCACATCCACCACCTATATGCCTACTCCTTACCCCTTGGTCCATCTCACCTCGGGACTTTCTGTCCTTGTCTTATCCTCAGTCACAGCCCTTGTTTTATAGTTGGGCACTTCCTATTGTCCTATCCTTGGCCACATTTCTATTATCCTATCCTTTATTGCTCTATCCCCATTTTACATTCCTTCATTCTAATTGTACTCGTTGTAGACAATAGCCACATGCTCTGCATACCTTATTGTACCACATTCCTTATTCCACATGTCGCTTCTTAACCTATATAAGTAGGACATGCATGTATACATTTCTTCATTCTGGGTATCGACTAGGCTTAGGCCCTTCTACCTTCTTCCCCTCTGTTAAGTCCTCGACTCAGGCCGGAATCATCAGCATCCTCCCGAGTATCTGTCTGTTGCAAATCGGTGGCACGCATGCCAAGTAGGGTGCAATGCACGAGTATGTTGAATCCAATGCCACTACTCTTGGCCTGCAGGACTTGGCCATGGTCTGCCCCACCTTTCGGCAGTCTCAAAGTCCATCAGGACCCGAAGCTTGACACCCTTCAAGTCTAGTAGAGAATTCCTCTTTCCCCAACAGACATTGAGGGATGATGCATCATCCCGATACCCAATAGAGTTACCCTATAAGGAACATAGCTGTCAAGTACATGTACCAAGGTTCTGGTTATTTGGCAGTGCCGACCGAGCAGCCATTCTATGTCCACATACAAGTGTCCATGCCGCATGCACTTCACTTGGTATGCCATTCTCGGCTCAGCACATCTACCACACCATCTGTCCGTTCCTTGATCCACTTCACCTCGGGACTTCCTGTCCTTGTTCTATCTTCGTGTGCAACCCTTGTTTTATAGTCATGCCCTCTCTATTGTCCTGTCCTTAACCCATTCCCTATTATTCTATTGTTTATTGTTTTATCCTGGTTTACATTCCTTGTTCTAATTTTACTCATTGTGGACAATAACCGCATGCTCTGCATACCTTGTTGTTCCACATTCCTTATTCCACACGTTGCTTCTTAACCTATATAAGTAGGACATGCATGTACATATTTCCTCATTCTGGGTATCGACTAGGCTTAGGCCCTTCTACCTTCTTCCCCTCTGTTAATGTCCTTAACTCAGACCAGCATTACCAGCATCCTCCCGAGTACCTGTCTGTTGCAAATTGGTGGCATGCACAGCAAGTAGGGCATAACACATGAGTACGTTGAAGCCAATGCCACTACTCTTGGCCTGCAGGACTTGGCCATTGTCCACCCGACAACCCTCGGCAGTACCGAAGTCTGTCAGTACCAGAAGCTTGACAATAGCAACAGATCAGATATTAGAAATAGAAATGACACATGGAATTGCAAATAAGGAAAGTGGAGTGGAACATATCAGGAAATATTAAAATTCATAAAGGCAAAGTGGTCTATAGAATTACTGAGAGCAGATGTGCCAGCATATGGAGGATGGATGAAATAAGTAGAGCATAATTGAATGTTGCATGTGACACCAAGACAGAATGGGCTGAATACATGAGGTACACTGAATACGAAGCCTGATGGAGTGTATCGCTGAAATGGTAAACAGGGCAGAGTTAGGCTGAATGCAGCTGGTTTGATTAGTTGGGGATGGTGGCATAGTAGTTCCTAATAGGTAGGCTAATAGCATGTGTTCAGTGAACTCCCTATTCACTGAGCTTCTCTGTAATTAGCTACTGTACTTAACTCTAACAAGGTAATCAGGCTGCTAGCAGTAAACCTTGTTTCAAAAGATAAGGTTTGTGAATGCATGACTAGGGAAATGCTGTCAAGTTGTCAAGTACACGTACCGAGAACCATCCACTTGGAAATGCCAACCGAGCAACCATTCTATATCCATGACCAAGTGCCCACGCTGCATGCATAACACTTGGTATGCCGGTCTTGGCTTGGTACATCCACCATCCACACTGCTTGTCCTTACCCTTTCATCCATCTCATCTCAGGACCTCCTGCCCTTGTGTTATCCTCAGTTACAGCTATGGTTTTATAGTTCGCCACTCCCTGTTGTCCTATCCTTGGCCACATTTCTATTATCCTATCCCTTATTGTTCTATCCCTGTTTTGCATTCCTTCATTCTAATTTTATTCGTTGTGGACAATAACCACTTGCTCTGCATACCTTGTTGTCTCACATTCCTTATTCCACATGTTGCTTCTTAACCTATATAAGTAGGACATGCATGTACATATTTCCTCATTCTGGGTATCGACTAGGCTTAGGCCCTCCTACTTTCTTCTCCTCTGTTAAGTCCTCGACTCGGGCCGGCATCATCAGCATCCTCTCGAGTATCTATCTGTTGCAAATCGGTGGCATGCACAGCAAGTAGGGTGCAACGCACAAGTACGTTGAAGCCAACGCCACTACTCTTGGCCTGCAGGACTTGGCCATAGTCCGCCCGACCTTTTGACAGCACCCCTTGGCAGTACCGAAGTCCATCAGTACCCAAAGCTTGACACAAGTCCACAATACCAAGTCCCAATTTACTCAGCAATACCAACCAACTGACCCTTACCCACATCACTCCTCACCATCATGTGGTCTTGGTTTGGCATATTTGGTATGTTATCTGGACCACCCCTCTCATCCCATCCCCTCTATCCCCTTCTGATCTACCATTTCCCAACCTTTCCCTCACCTGTCTCCCTCGGAAACACTTATTAGTCCTTTAATGATTTGGTCGCGGCTCTATTGTTTTATCTTTGGCCATTCTTTCATTGTTCTATTCTCATCCATTCTCTTCTTATTTTATTCTCAGCCATCTTTCATTATTTTATTCTCGCCTACATTCCTTATTCTATTCTTGACTACTGTGGACAATAACACCACATAATCCTTCATACCTTATTGTTCTCCATTCCTTACGCCACCCTTTTCCACATCTTGCTTCTTAACCTATATAAGTAGCAGATGTATGTAGATAATTCTTCACTCTGAATATCAACTTGGTTCACACCTCTTCGTCTCTCTCCTACCAAAAGTCCTTTACTCGAGCTGACACCCTAGGCACTCTCCTGCATCACTCTTCCATCCTAAATCAGTGGCATGTACAGAACAGCAGGGCACAATGCACGAGCACATTGAAGCCTAGCCACCCCAAATGGTCTACCGGACTTGACCGCCTCTTTCCCCCTTTCATCACCATGTGTTACGTCCCATGTCCCCAACAAACCCATACCAACCCCCACAACCACCTACACTGTTTCCAAAACCTCCCTGACCACCGAAGGACAAACGATCACTTTCCATGGTTCCCATCCTGTAATGTCTGAGCCCCTGATAGTCCGATCCCGATTCCTGTGACCAAGGTTCCGCATCTTGATAACCGACGTGCCAGTCTATCGCATACCTTACTCCCTTATTCTTCTTTCCTATTGACCCCTTGTACTTCTTTTCTCCTTGTTTTATGACCGGCAAAGATAGTACAAGGATAGTCACATGTATATAGTCTCCCAGTCGACTGGACTGTTTGCTAGTACAAATATCGATTTAGTCTCCCACCAGTTTCCAATTCATTTCCGGCAAACTCCCATCTTCTTTCCAAAACTAGGGACAGACGATCGAGGAGGGTGCAACACATAAGTTGAAGCCAAGTCCCTTCGACCTCGAACACCTTAGTGGCCAGATTGAACCATTCCGTGACTGACCCTAAGTTCCCGGCGCTTCTGCCTCCGCCCGTAGTCCGTCCGACTTCTGCCTTCGGTCCTCAGCCCCGTTACGGACCTCCATGCTAACCCGGATAGCCCTTTCGGAAGTACTAGCTAAGTGCCGACACGTGGACTTAACACCATGCTGCCATCACTGTTCTTGGGGAAATCATGATTGGCAGGATCGAGGATCAGATAAATAATATGGATACTGCTTGACATTCCAGGCTGAACTGGTTGATGAGGTCTGACCTGATCTGCCAACTATCATCCTGATCCATTGGTATATTTTTTATGTTTGTTTTGCTGTTTGTTGACCTAATAAAAAATTGCTCTAGTGAAATGAGGGTGTACAGTTCTCCTTGGAGGGAACTCTCAATAATATTTGTTCCATTTCCTGTTCCCAATTTCTGGTATAAAAGGAATCATAGCATGTGGAAGGTATATAGAGATGGAAAACCAAAAAATCAATGTCTATCACATGTTTACACCTGGATGTTACTGAATAACTCACAATGAAATTCTTTCATTAAATTTTGTATAGCTTACACATATAATGGTATAACAATTAATATTGCGGCTTGATTCAAACAGATAGCCATGTCATTCCCAGCCTTCCATGATTGACATGGCTGTGCTTGATCAAAGATAGCATAGTATAGTGTTGTCTTTGGATTAATATTGTTTGTGAGTGTCAGGCTCCGTGAATGCCAAGGAGTGGCCAAGTCCTGCAGGCTGGGAATAGTGGCATGGCTTCAACGTGCTCGTGCATTGAACCCTACTTCCCATGCATGCCACCCATTTGGAACAGAGGGATACCTGGGAGAGTGCCAAGAATGTTGGTCCAGGCAAAGGACTTGGGACAGGGGAAAGAGGGGACAAGAAGGCATAAACCTAGTTGATTTCCAGAACAAAGAACCATCTACATACATTGGCTACTTATATAGGCTAACAAGTGAGATGTGGAACAGAGTGGCACAAGGAATGGAGAACAATAGGGTATGAAGAATCATGTGGAAGTATTGTCCACAATGATCAGGAATAGAACAAGGAATGTGGATGATAATAGAACAATAAAGTATGGCCGAGGACAAAAGAGTGAGTGAGAATAGAACAATGGGAGTGGCCAAAACATAAAACAATAGGGCCACTGCTGAGTGACAACAAAGAGTGAATGTCCTGAGGGTAAACAGGCAAAGGGAAGGACAGGGAATGAAGGGGAATGAAGGAATGACAAAGGATAGAGGGGACAGGATGAGGAAAGTGAACCAAATTATGAGCCAAATGTACCAGACCGAGAACATGTACTGGCGAGGGATGACTTGTCACTGGTGTGTGGGACTAAAAGGCAAGGGTTGTTCGGTCGGTACTACCGAGTGAACCGGAGCTTGGTATCGGGGGCTTGACAGTGAGATAGGTAGTATTTTTGTTATATCTACCAAATAATGCACTATGTCAAAGATGAGAAAATTACAAACAGAAGACTGCCTGATTGATTATTAAATTCTCCCAAATATCAGACACGATGCAGGGTTTCAAACCTTTGGGTGAGGAATTTTTGATTAAATCTCCACAAACTTCAGGATGTCAACCTGAACTGGATCATAAAATTCATCCTCCCAAATTAAGTCATCATTTGATTCATTGATGAAATGGAATTTAGCGGCTGCAAGTAGCTCATTGAGTCACTCTCCCTGATATGCACTGTGGTGTTATCTTTGTGCTCTAAATTCAACAAATGTTTAGATTTGAAAGATTACAAGAGGAACCTATATGAATGATAGAACCCTTCAAGTGAATGCTCTGCAATGGTTTGAAAAAAATTCAACAATCCATGAAGGTAGATTCCAGGGTGTCAGGGAATTCCAGACAACATTCAGACTGAAATATTTTAAACTATTCCCACTAGGCAAATGTTGGTTTGGCTGTCACTAAGTGGTTATACTTGGAACCTGACCCTGTCAACCCATAGATTTTTTCCCATGGGTGGATGGGTGTCGGGTGCATGTCATATGGGTGCACATGTAGTACATGTATGTCATATGGGTGCACATGTGGTACATGCATGTCATATACATGTGCATACAGTGGATTTATAGTATATGTGTGTGCTATAGGTTTGCCCTAGGTAATTAATATCTAAAAGCCTGCCTGCACGAGTCCTTTTCTCTGGTGGTGACTAGCATAGTCGTTCAGCACAGCTGGATCAAGCTTATGAGGCCACAATTTGGCATATGAAAGGAGGATATGAAAATAGAACATAGTGTGATCTGTGACTATGTGTGACCCATGAGGAGACTAACATATGTTAGTGATGAGGATGTGACTGTGACTGTGATGTCATGTATGACTAATACTTGGACTTGTGTACAATACTCTAGACTTTTCTAGACTAGTCTTGACTTGGACTTGGAGACTGGACTTAAGATGCACATTCCCCATTCCTATCCCTCATCCACTCTTCCCCACACATTATCCACTAATTCTACCCTGTCTACTCCTTATTACTTGACCCATTCTACTTCAGGACATTTTGCCATTGTTTTATTTCCAGCCATAACCCTATTGTTATATTCGGTCACCCTCTACTATTCTATTCTTGGCCACAATTCTATTATCTTATTTTCATTGTTCTATTCTCATCCACATTCCTTATTCTATTCTTGATCATTGTGGAAAATACCTCCATCTGATTCTTGATACCTGATTGTTTACCATTCATTATGCCACCCTGTTCCACATCTTGCTTCTTAACCTATACAAGTAGCAGATATATGTAGATAGTTCCTCACTCTGAATATCAACTTAATTCACATCCTATAGTCCTCTCTCTTTCTGTCTGAAGTCCTTTACTTGGGCTGACACTCTTGGCACCCTCCTGGGTCCTTCTTCTGTCCAAATTAGTGGCACACACAGAACACCAGGGTGCAATGCACGAGTAAATTGAAGCCTAGCCACCTTGATCAGTCTGCAGGACTTGGCTAACTCCTATCCACACTATCAGCATTACCAAGACTTAACAGAAACCCTCAAAAAGGCCTTCACCATGGTGCTGGTGCTGAGCCAATGCATCCCCGGTTCCCAACTAGACATCCAGTCCTTCCTTGGATTTGCAAACTTCTATAGGCACTTTGTTTTTAACTGCTCCAACATTATGGTACCACTAACCCATTTGACATGGAAGGACACCCCATGGAACTTTACTGAGAATTGCAAAGCATCCTTCAAAACCCTCAAAAAGGCCTTTGCCATGGCACCGGTGCTGAGCCAATGGATCCCTGGTTCCCAACTCATTGTTGAAACAGACACATCCAACTACACCCTTACAGCCATCTTATCTATAATCTCCCCCACAGACAATGACATACACCCGATTGCTTTCAACTCTCAGATGTTCACACCTCTGGAATTGAACTACAATGTACATGACAAGGAGCTGCTTGCGATCTTCAAAGCATTCAAGACCTGGCAGCACTACCTGCAAGGCTCCCCTGACCTCATAGATGTGGTCACAGACCATAAGAACCTAGAATATTTGTCAACAACCAAACTCCTCACCCACTGGCAGGTCTGATGGTCAGAATACCTCTCACAGTTCAACATGACCATCTGCTTCTATCCCAGATGCCTTGGGGTCACACCAGATGCACTAACTAGATAATGGTATATCTACCCTAAAGAGGGGGGAAGAAACAACACCACAATCAACTCCCACAATTTCCAACCCATATTCACCTAGTCTCATGCCTATAACACATCACTATACTTCCCTGCACTCTGGGCAGCCATGACAATGGATAACTCCACAATGATATCTGTGCAGCAGTCCCAGACAACCTGGAAACATGGGAAATTTTCGACAACCCTAACAGAAGATAGTCAACCACTGTTAAATCTGCGTGTTGGTGCTTAGCTAGAGGCTTCCAGAAGGGTTTCTGGAGGGTTCCAAATGGTTTCTGAAGGGGGGGGTTCGTACTCTGGGGACAGAGGGACTAAGGGTCATGGACTCGGAATTGGAATTAGAATGAGGACGGAAAGATGGGAGTGCTGTGGGTCTTGGAACTGTTTATGGTATAGGGTGGTACGAGTGGTTTGAGGTCGCAGGGACTTGGCTTCAACTTATGTGTTGCACCCTCCTTGATTGTCTATCCCTAATTTTGGAAAGTTGGAAAGTTTACTGGAACTTAATCGGAAACTATGATGCAGAAGTAAGTTGATATCCATACTGGCAAATAGTCCAGTCGACTGGTGACTTATATACATGTATCTAGTCTTGTACTATCTTTTACCGAGTAAAGACAAGGGGGGGAAGAGAGTACAAGTAGGGAAATGCATGGGTCAGGCCAACCCGCACGGGTCACCAGGTCAGGTGTCCTTGGGTGTGGGTGTGGGTCAAGCCGCAAGCACCCATGACCCAGGCCCAACCCAGGGCATCAACTCCGACACGAGCGTGACTCATGCGTACGTACATGCACTGACACACATGTGAGGCCCCAAACACAACAAACACGCCATCCGCACACATGACACCACAAATGTGACATGCACAATGTACACGCACATGGCATGATGAACACAATGTAAGCAATGCCCATACGCAATGTATGCGCATGCACCGTGATGAACACGATGTACACGGCGTATGCACACATGCCATGACAAACATGATATATGCAAAGCCCATACATGCACGTGCCACCACATACATGATGTATGCAATGTATGCACACGCACCGCAACAAATGAGACACCTGTATGCACACGCACTGCCACATACATGACATATGCGACATATGCACACGTGCTATGACAAACACAACGTACATGCTGCGACATAGGCGACGTATTGTGTGCGGGTGCGGCACACACCCGAGACCCATCAACCTATAGGAAAAAACCCATGGGTTGATGGGTTTGGGTTTCCCATGGGTCAGGTATGGGTCACCCACATTTGACCCATGGGTGACCCGTGCCATTCTCTAAGTACAAGGGGCAATATAAAACAAAGAACAAAGGAGTGAGGAATGCAGTGATCTTGTGCATTGTTTATCAAAGGAGCGGAACCTTGACTTCGGAATCTTCGGAGGTTCGGAAACACAGAACCTCAGAATGATGCATTGGAAATCCGGAAATCAGTTATTCAGACTTTGAGCAATCGGAAAGATCCCGGAAATGGTGTGGGTGGTTGTGGGGTTTAGTGTGGGTTTATTTGGTGGCATGGGCCATAACAGTATCCCTCCACTAGGACTGAGCCCTCGAGGTCCTAAGCTTAATTGGAGCAGTAATTAAGACGGACATTACTGTAGGGGTCTTTTGACTGTTTCCTGGGATGTATTGATCGATAAGCGCTGGTGGTTCTTTTGCCTATAAAAGGGGGTGTTTGTAGAACTGGAAGGGGCCTTTCCTCAATGGAGAACATGGATTCCCATCCTTCCGAAAACCTTGAGGATTTTTCCTGCATCCCCCTTTATGGTTCGGGGTCAAGTGAGGCACATTATTTGTACATCCTTGACGAGGAGTTGATCACTCTTCATGCCCATACCATCAGGGTCTGTGACTACTATGGTGAGTGGTGCCTTTGTCGGAGCCTTTCTTTTTCTGATTTTCCATAGCGAGCTATTATATGAAGCCGTCACCATCTGGGGCTGTTCCTTATCAGGATTCAGAGCAGGACAAGACTTCTGGCAAGTCAGGGGCAGGAGCGAGTGGCTTGGAGGTACTCGGGCATATTTCCGTGTATCTGATTTGTCTGGATAAGTACCAGGAGGACCTGTGCCAACTCTTGGACCTCTTTGTGTGGTATCATTGTCATATGTCCAGCTTGACAACTACCGGGATTGGCTTGGAGGATGTGAGGTTGCTCGGGAGCCTCACTGACACATTAATGTCATTCCTGACAGCAGATCGGGGGCTTGATGCTTCTTTTCTGGATGACATAGATTAGTTGCTTATTCACTTGGGTCATGGGTTGGGTGGTTCCAATGGGTGTCTGGGTTCAGCGCAGGCTGGGAAGGGTTTGAATGGTCGGAATGAGGGTGTTGATTAGTTTTTGTATGATTGGTGTCATGAATTTATGGTTTTTTATGCAGTTTTTGGATCTGGTTGACATAAGGATTCCTGGACAAATGTGTTGTTTTCCAGATGTTTCCTCTTTCTTAGGGTAGATGTCCCATGGTTGCCTCATTTCTGTAGTCAGGGTCATAGTGGTTGTGGGGTCATGGTTCATGTGGTGTTCGTGGTGATGGTGATGTTCATCTCTACCAGATTGTCGCTTTGGATGGTGGTAGTGTTGTCAGAATTTGAGGGGTGTCCTGCAATTCAAGTCTCAGTTGAATCGTGTTGATTAGTTTAGTTTGTATTAATATTCTAACAAGAAGGGTTCTAGTTCTAAGAGAATCTACATGGTACCATTAGTCTAAGGGATGGTACGGGATTCCACGGTGTTCAGGGTTTTTCCTGAGCAGAGTTTCAGAGGGTTGGATTGAGCACTGAGTGAAGACTGCTAGCTCCATATTGCCAAGAATCAGTTAAGATAATCTAAACAAGTAGTACTCAATGCCCTGTCAATCAATGGATCGTAGTGGGTGAGCATATGGTCCTTGCAACTAAAATTCTGATAGGGTTCAGAGGGTTAAATTGGGAGGGTCAGTGTTCAGAGGGTCGGAGTTGGAGTGTTTCCACAGAAATGGGTTGAAATCTTTTCGATGCTTGGTCACGGGGGGTCATATTCCTGAAAAGGTTGGTTGCGTTGTTTGTTTTACGTCCTTTAGCACAGTTGGTGTTCAATGCAACCAACTGGTACCGGAGTTGGGAGCCTAGCTTCTTATTCCTTGGTTTCCAAAGTGTCCGACATCTCAGACTCTTCTTCAACCTCTTCCATCACAGAGGCTGCTCGTCCTTTAGTGACTGTGGTGGTGGATCTTGGGCATTCCTTGGCTGAGTGGCCCAATCTGCTGCAGAAGAGGCATAGGTTTTGTTAGAAGTGGTGTTGCCATTCTTGTGGTGTAAGTTTTCCATCTTTTCCAATTTTGGACGAAAGATCCATGGTGTCAAGCATCAGGTACTGACGGACTTCGGTACTGCCGAGGGGTGTTGGCGAAAGGTCGGGCGGACTATGGCGAAGTCCTGCAGGCCAAGAGTAGTGGCATTGGCTTCAATGTATTCGTGTGTTGAGCCCTACTTGCCGTGCGTGCCACTGTATTTGCAACAGACAGATACTTGGGGGGATGCTGAGGATGCCGACCTGAGTTGAGGACTTAACAGAGGAGAAGAAAGTAGGAGGGCCTAAGCCTAGTCGATACCCAGAATGAGGAAATATGTACATGCATGTCCTACTTATATAGGTTAAGAAGCAACATGTGGAATAAGGAATGTGGGACAACAAGGTATGCAGAGCATGTGGTTATTGTCCACAATGAATAAAATTAGAACAAGGAATGCAAAGCAGGGATAGAACAATAAAAGACAGGATAATAGAACCATGACTCAAGATGGGATAATAGGGAGTGGCTGAGTATAAAACAATGGAGTTGTGACTGAGGATAATACAAGGACAGGAAGTCCCGAGGTGAAACGGACCAAGGAGGGTGGATGGCGGATGTACCGAGCCAAGATCGGTGCACCAAGTGTTATGCATGCACTTGGTTGTGGATATAGGATGATTTCTCGGTCGGCACTGCTGGTGGATGGGCCTCGGTATGTGGACTTGACACATGGTAGTCCTGCTGCCACTGGATGGGGTCGTGGGTTGGCCTACATTGGCCATCTTATTGCCCATGTTAGGGGCCAAATATGTGGTCACGGGAGTCCTCCCTCTGTTGTAGGGGCTGTTGAAGTTCCGGGTAGAGGGGGGTTCTCCTGCAATTTCCGATCATCGCTCCCAATTGTGGGCATCTATGGATTGGGAAAGGAGGCGGAGCTGGAGCAGGGAGTGGGGCTTTCCTACTCTAGAGATCTCATCCTTGATCCTGCTGGGGAGTCCATTGTAGAACTGGCAACAAAGTGCAGTGTCGCCCCAGTAGATGCGGGTGGCTAGTCGATTGAATTCGACTACATATTTCGTGATGTGCTGATTATCACACATGTGGAGGGTCTTGAGGTCTGCTTCAGCCTCTCCCTCTGGGTCATGGGGGCCACAGTTGGTTTTGAGTTCATTCACAAACTCCTCATAGTCATGGAGCCAGTCTGGCTTGTCGGAGGCAGAGAGGGCTGGTTCAAACCAGTCCAGGGTGGTACCGGTCAGGTACGACAGTATGTAGGTTACCTTGGCACTCTTGGTGTTTAAAGCATCAGGGCAGTCATGGAAGTTCAGTCTACATTGCACTAAGAAGGCTTGTAGTTTTCTAGAATCGGATCCATTGAAGGTATCTGGATCCCAGACTTTGGCGGCACGGGGGGCTGATCTTCTGGGGCTGGCTAAGTTGCTTGCCAGTATATTGAGGGCATGAGTGAGATAGGGCACAATGTTGGGTCCTAAGGTGGGGGCCCCTCCCAGGTGTGCAGGAGGCAGCTGTGCTGCAGCGGGTGGTGTGACATGGGGTTGGGCAACAGGGGGTGGTGCAGTGAGTAGAGGTACGACGGGTGGTGCAACAAGTGGTGGTGCTACAGGCAGTGGTGCGAAGGGTGGTGGTATGTAGGGGGGAGATGCGAACGAAGGGGGTCCTGATGAGTCTGATGGCACTGCTGTGGAAGTTCCTGAACTGGATTGCATCTCTGAGGGCGACGGTTATTGAGTCGCTGGGGGGTGGTTCACAAGGAATAGGTTGGTCAAATTCGAATGCAGGTGTTGATCTGTGTTCCAGAATCCAGAGTCAGAAGAAGGCTCCAGGGGGTGTGCTGGGGTCTGAGGCATCTAGAAACTTGGTCCAGGGATGGGCAGTTCTCGGGGGACGGATGCATGGTGGGCAGATGCCTGGGTGATTGTCTGCATGGCTTGCAAATGCGTGATAGGTCTCATGCTTAATGATGATCAGGAGTGTGAGTACAAATATACTGTTAAATACACATGTTGGCACTTAGCTAGAGGCTTTGGGAAGGGTTTCTGGAGGGTTCCAAATGGTTTCCGAGGTGGGGGAGTTTGTACTCCAGGGATGGAGGGACTAAGGGTTGCAGACTTGGAATTGGAATTGGAATGGGGACAGAAAGATGGGAACGCTGTGGGTCTTGGAACTGTTCATGGTATAGGGTGTTACAAGTGGTTCAAGGTCACAGGGACTTGGCTTCAACTTATGTGTTGCACCCTCCTTGATCGTCTGTCCCTAATTTTGGAAAGTTGGAAAGTTTACCAGAACTTAATCAGAAACTATGGTGCAGAATCAAGTCGATATCCATACTGGCAAATAGTCTAGTTGACTGGTGACTTATATACATGTACTATCTTTTACCGAGTAAAGAAAAGGGGGGGAAGAGAGTACAAGGGGTAATATAAAACAAAGAACAAAGGAGTTGTTGGAACCAGGTGGGTATTCCCCACATCTCAGCCAACGCATTTGCTGCATACACCGTATTTGTGTCACGCGCTGTCACATGCAAACCGTATCCGGAACACATACGCGTCGTGATCAACACGTCAATTCTCACGCGTCTCTGGGAAGGGACGTGCGTAAATAGGTTTACTATATAATAAAAAGATGTATTAGAATAATAATAATCACAAATTTCCACTTTTCCTCCCCATATCTGTCCTATATTTAGAATCAATAATTTATAGTCAACTTTAACCAAGAGATTAAAAGTCTGATAATCTCTCTAAGTTCAAACCAGTTATTGTTAACTATATTTTACTTGATTTCTATTTTCACACTAGGGAGTTTTTTCACATAGATCAAATAAAAAATAAAGATAAAAATCATTATATTCCAAACAACCTCACACTCCCACAAGGCGAATTACATCCATCTACCTATGTCCAGCTACTTCAGAAACAGTCCCCAAGCCCCCACAGCCAGAACCTACACCTGGTTAACCAACTCAATGAGCCACAGTCATACATGTAAAGATTTGGAATTATTTACCTCCATTGACAACAACCTCACACTCGGCACTGTGAGGATCACCTTAACATCTGATAAGCACAGTGGAATACCAGATACCAGATTGACACTTACCAATGT